>JBBPBX010006459.1:27999-60533 GCA_038048925.1 Garcialebias charrua | reverse complement strand
CTAAACACTCTAAAAGAGCGCAGGATGTCATGAACTCGGCTCTCTGTCTCTGCTGCTCGCTGCGCTCTCGGCCACGCCCACTTCTCCGCTGCAGAATAGAGATTGACAGAGGAGGAAGGATGATGTTTCTACTGCAGTGTGGGCTGCACAAATGTGCAGCAGGTGCTAAAAAATTTAAAATAATTTGGTTTGAATACAAATTTCATACCGATTGTGTATAGAGCTAAAATTTGGTGTTATAGAAGCAGAGTCCTTCTCAACACATGCTTCGAGCACTAATACTGTATATCATGCATAACTTTATAGTTTTTACGGTTTGATCAAAATGACCTCTTCTCATAAAATGATCTTAGGCTTGAACTCTGGTGACAGATGATATGCATTAGTTCAGGTAATGCTAGGTTTATTTGCCATTATGGTTATTTTCAGTCTGCAGATTGTCAGCACCACAGACCACTGGCAGGAGAAGCCCAGTGGAGAGCAGGGAGCTGAACTGAGTGTTTGTGCACTAATGAGCAGGAGTTCTGACAGTGGGGAGGTGTTGGAAGTTGTCTTTGTACGTTTATGAAACAAGGCTCTGTCCTCAAACACCTGTCAGTACAGTCCGTACGCTGAAAGAGAACATCCAGATGTTGTGATCAGGGTTTTGTGATAGGATAAAGAAAAATAATAGTACACCAAATGACCATCTTGGTGTGTTGTTGACATTTTGTGCATGCGTCTGTGAGTGTGCTGTGATGGGAAATCTATGGAGCCAAAAAGAATCGGTGAATCTCTGGATGCTGCCTTCCGGTCGGAACAAAACCATCTGCCCAATGATTTCCTGTCTTACCTTTACACTTGTAGCCTTGCTTGAAAAAACCCCACATCTACAAAAAGACAAAGAAGAAAAAATCGGGTGAGGGGGTGTTAAATGGAACAGCTTTCTACTTATTTGAACACAAATAAAAGTGTTAAAGTTCATTTCAATGGAGCAGCAATGGTTGAAGGCATGGAGACTAAACAATTTTACTTTTTAATAGCGAAGTAGGTTTTTTGACGACAAAATTAATCATCTAACAATATCAATAAACAATAAAATATATAACATTAAGTCTTAAATGTTTCATGAATCCAGCTCATAAGGCTCCCATCACACTTCTTTTAAAACGTTCTGCGTACATGTTAAATACAATTTCTAATATTTTCCAGGTCCCTGAAGCTCTCTTCCACACCTTCACCAGTCTATCCTCCAGCCCTGCCATGAGTGTCTGGGGTGGATGGTGGAGGACGCCGCTATGCACAGGAACTGGATAAATGTATTTCTAGAGTAAAGCTGCCAACACTGACAGAAGAGAAGCAAGACATTATTGTTGGGCCCATACAGGAAAGGGAAATATTGGAGGCAATAGTAATAATGCGTAGTGGGAAATGGTCGGGCCCTGAAGGATTTTCAGCCAAAAGGTTTAAAGCAGGGGTTTCCAAACTTCTCCATGCCATGGCCCCACAAACAGCATTAGCTTCTGGCCAAGGCCCCTCTCGCAACCCCACAAACAATGCTACAAAATATGTAAAGAAACATCAACTTTTAGAATGTCTTAACTTTTATTCACCATATTCAATGTCAATGTCAATGTCAATTTTATTTATATAGCACATAAAAACAACCGAAGTCGACCAAAGTGCTTTACAGTTAAAAAAATAAAAACAGAGTAAAATGCATCTAGTGCCACTAAACATAATAAAGCTATCAGTAAATGCAACAACAATACAATCTGCTCAAAATTTGATCTCAGATTCTGCGAGGATCAAATGCCAAGTAAAAGAGATGAGTCTTAAGTGAAGATTTAAAAGTGTCAACAGTCTGCTCTTTACTTTCTCAGGTAAACTGTTCCACAGTTTTGGAGCAGCAACCGCAAAAGCCCGATCACCTTTGGATTCAATTACAGATGCTGAGCATAATGTGAGATCAAATTATGAGCAGATTTTATTGTTGTTGTGTATTTACTGATAGCTTTATTATGTTTAGTGGCACTAGATGCATTTTACTCTGTTTTTATTTATTTATTTTTTAACTGTAAAGCACTTTGGTCGACTTCGGTTGTTTTTATGTGCTATATAAATAAAATTGACATTGACATTGACATAAAATGTTATTAATAGGTTTTAAACCAGGGGTGCCCAATACGGTGATTGCGATCTACTGGTAGATCGAGAAGGCAGAGGTGGGACCAAGTCAGTGTTTTGCAAGTCTCAAGTAAGTCTCAAGTCTTTATCCTTAAGTCCCGAGTCAAGTCTCAGTAAAGACAGGCAACAGTCAAGTCAAGTCCCAAGTCTGAAACTTGGAATTTCAAGTCCTTTAGAGTCTTTTTTAAACAATGTTGCAATTGTATGTTAAATGTAAATAATAGACCATGTGTTCTTTTTTAAACCTGTATTTATTTCAAATCTTGATAAAACATGTGCAGCGGAACACACAAAGTATAAAAAATAAATTATTTAAATTGCACCTCTATATTGCA
Source organism: Garcialebias charrua (assembly GCA_038048925.1). Lineage (NCBI taxonomy): Eukaryota > Metazoa > Chordata > Actinopteri > Cyprinodontiformes > Rivulidae > Garcialebias > Garcialebias charrua. Next base: position 58,032 of record JBBPBX010006459.1, on the reverse strand, counting down.
CAGTTCATTTAAACTTAGCTGCAAGAATAATCAAACTTTAAACTATAATTTTCCAGAACGTGCAGTGAAAAAGACAAAAGTAGAACTCCATGTTTAGACAAAAAGTGCTGACATTTCCACAATATGATACAAAGAACCATAACAGCATTTTGTTTCCTCTCCTCTCTCATCTGGTCACTGAGTGAACATGTGTTAGTATGTGTCCATGTGTGAGTGACACAAGACAAACAAAACAAATACATGAACTGGACAATTAACAGTAATCTGCAATTTAAGATATTTCAGTTAAAGACCGTGTAAAGTGAATTTCAATATTTTCTTCAATAAACATTATAAATGTCATAATTGTAATGTTGTAAATGAGTAAAAAGTCTCAAAATTGTAGCTCAATTAATTTTGGAGTTATAGATGAAACTGTGTATAAAGATATGTCTTTTTCAGGATTTTTTAGGCGTGGTTTAAACGGGACCGCGTTTCGTCACGCGGTCCTCATTAGTATAGCCCCACCCCCTGCAGCTCCAGCCGTATAAATTCGCCTCGGTGGAGCCGTTCACTCGCGAATCGCAGATAGCATCAGATAGCAATAGCATAGATATTTTGTTCATTGTTAGCTAGCTAATCAATTATGCCTCGTTCGTGCATCTTCCCTGGATGTCGCAATGGTCAGGGCACCCGTACAAATCATAACATGTTTTTATACCGCGTGGTTTTATACCGAGTATCTGTAGTGCCTGGATAGGTCAATGGATAAAGCGCTTGCCTTCCGTCCCAAACTCCACGGGTTCAATTCCCGCATGGTACAACTCTTTTTTTTTTTAATTCATTCCAGATTAAAAACACACAAGAAAACTATTTACAAAAACAGCGTAACTCTTGGAAAAAGTAACTGCTGTTACAGAATTCAGATAAAAACAGAGCAGGTTTACTGGCTCTGCTGTCTGCCTCTCCACTGTGGGACACGAGCAGGACACGAGCGCAGCTGCGCTGAAACCACGCCCACGCACTGACACGCCCCCAGCGTTCCAGGGCAAGGCAAAATCATGTTTTTTCATGATTTTTGAGACTTAATTTTATAAGGTAAACAATGTTTTTAATCAGTCAGATTTATATGGGTGATTAATAACACATATTTATGCCATGTGACAAACTAAAAACACACATTTAATTTCACTTTACACGGTCTTTAACTATTCTGCATTTGCATAAGACCAAACTGGACAAAAGTCTGTCATTTGTGCACAATGAGACCGTAGAATGATGCCTCCGTAGCTGAAAACTGGCTCCACTGGAGCACTGCAAGCAGACACTGCCAAAACTCTGGTGGCCACATGAAACAGGGAAGGAAGAGTGTGCATGTTCATGTCCAGAACAAGAGGGTGTTCTGTCCATCAGCAATATCCAGGTAGTGACTGAGCTGTAGTCTCTGCACATTCTTCTTCCGCCACTTACAGGAAGCAGCAAACATCCTCCATCTTCACACTCCTTTTGATCTTCATCACCAGGAGGCACAGGTTGCTCTGACTTTGCAGGATCTGCAACATCTTCCAGGATCAGATCTGACAAACATCAAATTAACAGCAGCAAAAGAGCCCTTGCTACAATTTTAGACAATAAATAAATAAAAATACAGAAAAGGGTGCACTAAATGGTCTTTATCTTTAACTATTTGTGTCACCTCTGTCTTCATGTCTTGACTGCACAACACATGGTGCTCCACCCACAACAGAGAACATGCTGGATCCAAAGCAGCTGTTTGAGGTACACTGGATCTGAAAAGGGTGCAGTGATCCCTTCTTCACACGCTGATAAAGATAAAGATGCCTTGAGCATTTTTTGTTTGTTTGTTCGTTCTGCCAATATTTAAAAGTCTTGTTAATTTGATTGGTTGTGCTGCAGCTCACGCATACATACGTATGGAGTGTGGACAAACAGAGGGACCATGTGTGAGTGACACAAGACAAACAAAACAAATACATAAACTATAGAAAGAATGGAATGTGGAAGTCACGTGGGTCATGCAGCTGCAAATAGTTCCAAACATCAACAGTTCCAGCATTGAACGTAGTTCATTCTCCGTGTTTCTAAAGTTTTTTTTTCTTTCTGTTTTTAATTTATGTTGTGCCAGTAGCCTCTCAAACTGACTGACAGCTGTTTGGAACTATTGAGAGCTGCATGAACCATGTGACCGCGTATCGGCTACTTCAAAGAGTGTCGCAACTCTCTCTGGTATCTGTTAATCAAAGTCAAAAGTCAAAGTCAACTTTATTGTCAGATCTGCAATATGTACTGTACAGGACATACACAGGACCGAAATTGCGTTTCTCTCAGTCCCTCGGTGCAACAGTAAACATCTAAACATTGAAACACTGAAACATATAATAATAGACATAAGCATAAAATAGTAAAACTAACACTGTCCTGAGTTTTTGCATAGTGGTATAAGAGTATGAAAATTTACACCAACTCTAAAACTAAAACATTAAACATTCAATGAACATAAAATTTACACCAACTCTAAAGCTAAAACATTAAACATTTAATGAACATAATACTGTCCTGAGTTTTTTGCATACTAGTATAAAAAAAAGAGTATAAAAAGTATAACTAAAATAAACTAAAGGTTTCTAGCATTGACATTTGCAAAGTGGCAAAGCAGCGTATGAGTTAATGTACACAGTATATGTATGAGGTAGTAGTTGATGTCGTTATAGAGGCAAAAAGTGGCATATGCAGTAAGGCACATTGGGCATCCCTAAATAAGACCGTTCAGAGCACACTGTATATGTATCAGCAGTGGTGTAGAATAATAATAATACGGAGTGAGTGAAAATTAACACATATTATTAATGTGTTTTAAACTTTAGATTTAGGGTAAAATATCAAGTATTTTCAAGTAAACAGGTTCAAGTCCAAGTCAAGTCCCAAGTTGTTGATGTAAAAGTCAAAGTCAAGTCACAAGTCTCTGAACATTTTTTCAAGTCAAGTCTTAATATTAATGACTCGAGTCTGACACGAGTCCAAGTCATGTGACTTGAGTCCCCACCTCTGCAAGAAGGTAATATCAGTAGATTGCATGGCGGGATAGACATCAGACCTTTTTTTTTAAATAGACAACAGTCTATCAATCAATTTTCACTATGCCAATCGTCACTTGATTGACAAACGGTCAACCAATCTGAAACTGGATCTCTTCTGACGCATGCGCTTTCAACTGCGCTAAAAACAAACGAGTTGACTCGTAATAGCCTCCAGTTTATATCAAACTCAAGAAAGTGTGTAAAAGGAGTTGGGGAGCTGGACCAAGTAAGAAGCAAAAAAATATACCATTTCCATACGGAACAAGGGAGGCCTTTTTTCTCTCCACGATACAGAGGATGTTTTACCGGAGCAGCATTTTTGGACTATAAATACTACAGCACTGACTTCCTTCTGAAAAGTGAGCTGAGAAAGAAAACAATTAAGGAACTAAAATCCCAGTTATCTGGACAGCAGTCATTTTTCTTACAGCTGGCCAGCAAAGAAGCATCAGTCTGGGCGAGTCACTTTAATAATTGTTAAGCACAAGAAGTCTTTTCAAGACGGAGAGATGGTAAAAGAGTTATTCATTGAAGCAGCTGACTCATTCAGAGACTTTAGAAAACAACCAGAAATAATATCTTCATCAAAACTCTCTAGGAATCAAGAAATACAGTTACAGTTAAAAGCAACTTCGGTCAGGGCTGAAGTTTCCCTTCTCAGGTTACTTTTCAAACCTGAAGTTATTCTTGTTATTTTATGTTCCTTTGTATGAAGAACACACATTATTGCTGGGTTTTGTTTATTATTTTATATGAGGACAGTAAAAGTAAATTGTCACTTTTTTTTAAACATACTTTTGGGTTTTGTCATTTATGTTGTGTCCACAGCGAGCATTCGCTATGTGGGGCTTCATTCAAGCTTTATTTATCCAGGTTAGTCTCATTGAGTCAAAGGACTCATTTACAAGAGAGACCTGTTTTAGACAGACAACATGTAAAGTACAGACAAAAAACAAAACAAAAAACAGTAAAATGCAATTAAAATAAAAGTAGTGTTGTAAAAATAATAGATCAAGGTGCCATATAAAACATAGTAAAATAATAAACACAAGAACATAAAACATAAAATGTATACTTCATACGTTTATAAATAAGTATATGTTTTGTATTTTTATAGTAGGTAGATCCCTTGGACTTGATCATTTTAAAAGTAGCTTGCATGCTGAAAAGGTGTGGTCATCCCTGTTTTAAACACTGTATTATTATATGCCTACTCAAGTGGAGCTGAAGTGTCGAAGGTTTGAAACACTCGTTTGCGAGAGTCTCCAGACAGCTGACACATTTTGGGCAATCATGACCGTTTTTCTTTAGGACTGTAAAGCTATACTTAATGTATGCTTCCTCATACCTTCAAATTTTAGCTGGCCACGAGTTGTTTTTTTCATTTTCCACCACAGCAGGGCTGCTGGTCCGTTCCTGCAGTCTTTTTTTTTCTTTTTTAGAAACTTCTTCATTTTGTCCTTGCTATGCTTGAAGAGTAAAGCAGCTTGATATATTAGACTGGCAGCCAATCAGAAAGATGAGCATCGTGAAAAATAATTCAACATATTGTAAAATATACAAAATTTTAAATAATTATTGGAAAATAGTTTTGATTTTATTACAGCAATTAAAAAAATTAAAAAATACATTAAAATATATTTAAAAAATAATAATTTTTACTTTTTTAAAATCTTCCCTCCAGCTTTCTGAGGCGCCCCCTGGTGGCCCTCCCAGGTGGTCGCTGTCCTCACTTTGAAAAACACTGCGCTAGAAGATCATAGCCATGCTAGCTCATCATTACCTCCACGTGTTTCACAGCTGGAATAAGTTGTTTCCATGACCTTGGAAGAAGGCCAGTTCTGCTTCAAATTGTCAATGACATCCCCACGCTGATGCACACAGGCCCCAAGTCATGGATATGTTGTCACCACATGAAACCTTGGACCCTCATTCTGTGCCAGATCGATGGTAAACCCCAGCAACCTTGTTTCCAAGGACGGACAGTGATCTTCAAATATATGAAATCTAGTTAAAATGGGCAAATTATGAAGAGTGGTGGCACAGAGGTTAAGAAGGTGGGCCTGTGATCACAAGGTTGCCGGTTCAACTCCCATCCAACATCAAAATGTGGGTGGGAATGATGAAACAACCATAACTGTCTCTACGTTCATTTGCCTAACTCTGGACCCTTGAGCAAGGCCCCTAACCCCCACCATCTGTTCCCCCAGGTGCCCTAGATAGCAGCTCTCTGCTCCACACAAAGGGCTGTGGTAGCTCGATGGTCTGTGGTTGTGTCAGGAAGGACATCCGGTGTAAAAACAATTGCCAAGTCTGTGTGTGTTAGTTCACTGTAGCAACCCCTGAAGAAGAGAGCAGTGTTAATTTTGTTGACTAATTATTTTCGTTATAATTTTCGTCAACGAACCTTTATTTCATGACAGAAACGACACAGTAACTAAATAAAGACAACGTGATAGGATAAAAACTGTGACGAAATGAATTGACACTTTCGTCAACGAATAAAAACGAGACGAAAACATTGACTGGGACGAAATCCAATCAAAACTGTTTTCGTTTGGCGGAAGGTAGGGCCAAATTACAGAGGGAGCCAATCAGAATGACTTTAGCCCAAGCAAATAGGCGGGACAACTAGTTAGCCGTCCAATCAGTGCTAAGCTCTTTGCAATGTAGCTGCGCAGCCAGCCAGCAGTGCACTGCTCACTGACAAATTTAATGTTTTGTTTTAGTAACTACAGAGAATTGATGAAATTGATGAAAAGTTTTTACTATGTATAACTTAGTCGACTTAATTGACTGTAGATTTAGTCGACTAAATGTTTTCATTGATTTGTCAACTAAAATTAGACTAAAACAAAAAAAAATTCTGATGACTAAGTAATGACTAAAACTAAATGATGTTTTAGTCACATGACTAAGACTAAAACTAAATTAAAAATAGCTGTCAAAATTAACACTGGAAGAGAGCAGCCGAAAGAAGAAAAAAAAAGGTTAAAATGGGCGAGTGTTAAGACACTCACAACCACATTTTTTTTGTTTTGTTTGGTTGTTTACATATTTGTAACAGGCCATAGTATACCCCCAGTCTGGAATGCATTACAGTAAAATAATATCTGAGGTTAGAGCAGCCTGGGCTAGTTTATACTTCATGTTTATGGCTTAGACTACAGGTAGTCCTCGACTTACGACAGCCTCAAGTTATGACGTTTTGCGGATACGACACGCATCTCCATAAAAAATAAAAATAAAAAATTTTATTTTGAAAGGCCGAGTTCCGGTTTTACTTCCGGTTTGACGGCAGAAACAGCAGAGCAGTGGCTTTGGACCGGAGGAGCACCGAACTAACATGCTAACAGGCCTTACTGTAAACACTCTGGACCGCGCGAAGTACAAGCAGCCTCAGATGTTGGAGGGACACGAGCTAACATGCTAACAGACGGAGGAAGGCTTCACCAGCTCCCAGTAGGTTATTAACTTTTTTCCCCTTCATTATGGCTCCAAATGTATGTGTTTTTTGATAATTATGTAGGGTACTGTGCTAGGATAGGCTAAGTGCTTGGTAATGTAGGTTTTGATATGTATTTGTAGGATTTGGTAAACATTACAGCCAGTCCAGAAATCCAACACTCGTCGGACAGAACTCGTACAAAAGTTCAGGTCAGAGGTTCATAGAACATCTGGTAATGAACCACAATAACAAAGTCATTAATCTTAAACTTGTTTTCCTTCATGCGAGGAAAAACTCTTACCCTCTGACAAGAAGCAGATAAGCTGTTTATGCTCCCTTGTAGGGAAATACACTGTCCCTGCGTTTCCCAGAATTGCTTTCATTTCTTCCAAAGACGAGACTGTGTACGTGTAACTTTCTTTCCCTGTCGGGAAGTAAACTCCTCTAATGACGTCAGATGAAGGTATAAATGATTTGACATTGCTATTCTGGGCACAGATTCGGATTTGATTTGGTATAGACTGTTCAGCTGTATTTGTTCCATATTAACTTATTAAAAGAATTCCTCCTGCTGGCAAAGAGAAGAAAGGTCTCCTCGTCTCAATTATTTAATATGAGGATCAGTGTTTGCCTCAACAATTGGTGGCTCCGTACGGTTGGCCCTTTGATCTGGCTGCCTTTTTCTGCTGACTGAGACTGGAAGAAATATTGGGCCCTTTGGTAAATATGTTTTATTTTATTGTATAAGTGATTTCTTTCCTTCTCAGCTGGTGGAGGAAGTGTTCGGTGGATCAGGGCTGTAGAACCTGTAAACTGAGGATTTATTTCTTTCTTTTGCCACTAAGGACAAGTACTAAAAAAACCTGCAGGTTTTGGGCTGTTTGCATTGCTTACAAATTGAATTTTAAATGGTTTACATAAGCTGACAGTCAAATTGGAAAATAATTGGACTATTAAAACAGCCTTTGCCATATATAATATGGCATGTATATTATAATATACAATATACAGTTTTAAGTGCTTTGGGTTCATACTACAAGCACCTATATCTAAGTGAAACTGTATTTGGGTAACCGGTCTTATAAAAAGCTATGCGTATAGTGTTTGTGTGCACAAGGAGTTAAATATTAGCAACAAACGTAAGAGTAAGTTATGAAAAAAAACTGGACGAGTTCCAGTCTCCTCTGTCTAGACAAGGAGTTTTAAATCTGAAACGTTTCAGTTCTGGGCGCAAGTGGAAATAAGCGACAGATGTAAGAGTTAAAGCTGGGATGATCACCAGTCCTTTTTGTCTATAAGGCAGTAAAGGGTTAAAGCTGTAATTTTACAGTCCTGTAGGCACGTGGTTTTTGCGACAGGGTAAGAGATATTGTGTTAAATTTGGCACTAAATTTAGTGAAATGTAACACATACAACGCGTTTGAGTGAGAATAACATCATACCATGGTTAAAGGCCTGAAAAGAATACAAACTGTGCACAGTTGAATAAAACAAATATCTTTATTAAAATAAAATAAAACTGTACATGTACATTAATAATGCAAATAAAATTTAATATTTTAATAATAGTTATGAACACACTGCATAAAATGCACTTAAAGTTGTTATCAGTAATTATTAATCACACACAGACACAACAATACTCTGAATTTATTAGTTGTATCAAATAAACTATCAATGTTTGGTGTTTATTAAGGCATACAATGTGGTAGAAAAACGCTAATGGTAAAACAATAATTAATTAATTAATTGTTTAATTGGTTACTTAATAATTATTTAATAGAAGGACTGTACTGTATTTTGTTGTATTGTTTTTTTTCCTCATAAATATCTTTCAGCAGGAACTGAGTGTAAGACATGTAAGACTGACCAAAGCTTCCTACCGGAAGCAAAGAAGTGTTTGATGGACAAAGCGGGAAATACGTAAACGGTTGATTCAATTGCATGACTTGAGATAAGCATGGAACCTCACAGTTATCAGTACAGTATCAATACTGTAAAGGGTTTAGAGGGGGGTCAGTTTAATACTGACCTCCTTTTTACCTTAATTTACTTATTCAGATTGAATAGTAATTTCACGGATTCTCTTCTTTTTCAGTTTATTCAATATTTCTGTGATCTTTGTGATGGATAAAGAACCATAGCCATTAAGTGACAGTAAACGTTGACTTTAGTTGGTATGCCAGAAGACACTACCATTTATTTAAAATAAATCACTAAATCAACATCATTACACTTGATTGGCAGGGTTTCACCTTCTTGCGATTTAACACACATCACACACTTGATTTAACACAACAGACATAAATACTAGATGTTACACATATTTAGTCTGAGGGGCTCTTCAGCTTAAAATAGTTTCCAGCTTAAGATTGAGAGGGAAAGGGAAAAGGAGGAATAAGAGGTTGGAGAGATTAAGTTATTTATCTCGAGTGTAACCAGAGATGACACTTTCCATCCGACTTCGGCTAAATCCCAGGTACGTTTGTAAACAGCTCTTTACCTTTTGACGATGCGTCTGATAAAGATATCACCAGCCTCCCAGGTGCACAGAGTCCTTCCGGCCCTCGTACGTCTGAACTGGTCGTTTACTTCCAACGTCTCCTCGGATCCGCGTCAGCCGTCAGAAACATGTGGCAGCTTCTGGCCGACTTCAAGACGAGATGTTTCTCAAAGAAAGTTCATTAGGAACTTTGGAGCTTTTGCTCGGGGAACTGGATGGAGGCGTCCATCAGTTCTAGCTGACAAGTTAGTCTTTGGCTCTTGACCAAGCTTGACCAGCTGCAAGGCAGAGAGCTTTCAGGTCTCTGTCCATTCAAACTCTCTGTCCATTCAAAGACTGAAGCGTTTCCGCACAGTTAGAACTTAAAAAGAGACTTAGAGAGGAGAGAAACTTGTCTCTTTTTCATTGGTCCACTCGTTATCACTATTCAAGGTGAAATTCAGCACAGAGAAGGAAATTGTTTAGGAAAAGTATCTGAGTGAGAGACTTTCAGACGCTAGATGAGAGTTTTAGCTGAAACTCGACAAAAACAATTTCAGTGTAAGTCAGTTTGACATTTTAGCTGAACTTTGACACCTTTTCACTTGCAGAAATGACACATTGATGTTTCACATTTAAAGAATAACAGCATATAACATATATCATGAAAATGACAAAAGTTATTCTTTTGATTACATTAGAATAAAATCAAAGGTAGAAATAGTCTCTTTTGGTGACTATATTCTGATTACAACTAATGGAATGATTTTGTGATAAATGTCTTGCTTTACTGAGAGGTCAGTAAAGATCATCTCTGGAACAGTTCAAAAGTACACAGATGTAATAAAGTGAACATGGTCATGTCCACTACAATACTAACAAAACAAACAGAAAATACACATGAACTGCATGGAAGTGCATGGATGCACAACACCACAATAATAAAATAAATTATAAAAGGGAGGTGGATCACAATCAGAACATTGAGTAGTTTCAGCTTTACTTACAAAATTTTAACACAACAGCTTTTATATTAAGCAGTTAACAACTTTCTGCTAAACTCTTTTCTTAAGCACGAACCAGAATGTTATGAATGAAAAGGAGAAGGGAAGCTTGTTTTCACTACAGATGCTGAGAAAGGAGATGAGTGGAGACGAGGTGGATAACGAGGTCTTCCTGGACGACAACGACATGACGCGAGGCGTAAGGGCTCGCTCTGGAAGGTCCATGGCCAGTTGGTGACCAGCTACACCTGCTGCAAAGTCTAGATTGAGAGAGGATCCGCACGGGTCAAGCAGAAGTTCAACATGAGAGGATCGACATGGTTCACGCAGAAATCCAGAAAGAAGGAAGCTGTATCTGGTGTAGCCACGGTTGTTGCACCGGAGTTCCAGCCAACAAGGACAGTGTTGTGCAGAAAATAAACTTTGACAATGACACCGAGACAAAGAGCAGAAACTAGTCTGATAAGTGTTCTGTTCTGGATAATTCTAGGGGCATCATGATGACATGAACCAGAACTGGAGGAGGTGAAGACACCAGTAAAGAAAACATGACCAAGTCCGTGCAGACCAGTCACCAGAGTGTTTGCCAAGGCTGCAGCCGGAACCAGGACAAATTTATTTAACATAAGTTGAGTATGATACAACAAAAACACCTTAACACGATTCTGGCATACTTGTCAGCATTAATAAAACATTTCATACACATGTTCAATGATTGCAATCCAACTGTAACATATAATTTTATAACTTTTCATCAAAACACACGACTAAATGTTGTATAAAACGCGTGACATCTAATAAATGAAGAGATGTAGACTTTAATAAAGAATGGAAAACTAATATATTGCAAATTTGGCTAAATTAACAATACAATTAACAACGCATAATATTGAATTGACTAATGCCGAACACATTATTCCTATACAAGCATTTATAATTAATGTGAGACCTAAATAAGGAGATACATTAACTCAAAGAAAGCCTAAGAGACAACTACGGTAACTAGTTTTGACTATCTTAGGTGATTACATTTTGACATTTTAAATTGTCAAAGGGAGGATTGGATTTGATTAAAAGATCTGAACTTGTAACAATGTTAAACCTTTGTTTAAGTAGATTGTACAAAGACTTTAAATGAATCATGGAGTTGTCAGGAAGAACACGTCCTGTTAAAAGTAATGAATTTTGGGAAGTAGCTAATCAAAATACCTGGTATTTATGGAAAATGTATACTCCAAAGGAATTGACCTAAAAAGAATGCATTGTATGAACTAAAGCTCCTAGTTCATTACAAATAATGATTCCAGATAAGTACAATTCACAACAATTTGTTAAAGAATAAAGAGAAAGAATAAAAATGTAAAGAAAATAAACACCAAAGAAATACCCAATCAAACATACCAATGTTTGAAATTTTATAATTATCTGAATATCTATCGTAGTTATAAGATTCAAGAGGAATGTGGTGTTATTTTTATCAAAACTGAACAAGATTGGATCACCAACAAGACATAAAATAGATTACAACGTTAAATATTAAATGTTTTATAAGTAAAGGATTTAATTTAGATAATACAATGAAACTGCTACATTTTTGGTTTCCACATGCATATATGATGCCATTTTGTCAATATACCTGTGTTGTATGAAAACTTGGAATCTTTAAGTTAAGATTGTGATAATATGAACATGAAAATTTAACAATAAGCTATTCATTGACAAAACCTTTCATATTGCAGATAGTTATTGGATGTATGGAAAAGATATTTTGCTGAATATTTTGTCACCAAGATGGATTGGAAAATTTGCTATGGTTAAAATAAAAGTTGCATGATCGAGTGAATGAGTTGATTGTATTAGACACAAATGATTATAAGAGGTGAAATAAAAGATATGATGTTTTGGATCAAAATGTATATTTGTGTACAATAGGTCAACACAAAGGGATTTCGTATGAGACTAAAGCATGCATAGAATCTATCCGTCCATAGATAACAGTAAACAGAAATGTTAAATGGATTAATTATAATTATTATAACCAACAGTGAATTTCAAGTAAACCACAGAAGTCCTTGAAATAAATAAAGATTTTAAAGTAATGCTTAATAAAATGCTGGTAAAGATGACTGATCGTGGAATGGTTTTAATCTAAGTTTAGGTGAAGGGTGATTTTTTATATTAAAGATAGGAATTAGTACAATCTTAGTGCTAATTATAATTTCCTTTTTGACATGTTGTGTCCTGCCGGCTGGGAGGCATTGGTGGACTCGTAAGATGATGAAAATAAATGGACCTGACTACAGCAAACAATTCGTCCAGCTTCGGATGGCCTCAGAGGACATGTCTCCCCGCCTCCCACTGAACTGACTGATGCTAGAAGGCCAATGGAGGCAGAGGGGGCTTAGTGGCCACTGGAGATCTGGTAACAAAGTGGAAAGTGACATGTTCCTTAAAGGAAAGCCCTCCTCCAGAACTTTGTCTTGCCCCAACGAACACTACTTTGTTTTAAATGTTGCAATAAAAGAAGAAATTCATTGAACTGAACTGAACTGAACTTGGTTTAAGACATTACAGTATATTCTTTTATTCCTACCTTTTATATTGAATATATTCATCTATAACAGGCATCATCGTGGACTTTTGATGCAGGACTTTTATATTCAATCAACGGCCGAAGCATTTAATCCATTTTTAAGTTTATGCACCATGAAGTATTTATCAGTGTTTAATGTCTTTATCATTTTTTCTTGTATGCTTATTTTGTATATCATTCATTCTTTATGCATTTATGATTTTAGTATTGTTCTAGCATTTATTCTTGTACATTTATTTTTGAATGTCATTTATCCTTTATGATTGCATTCTTGTAAATTTCTTTTTAGGTTTTATTATTTTATCATTTTCTTTTATCATTTTTGCATTTATTTTCTTAATATCAATTAGTATTTTACAATTATGTTTATTAGTTTAAGTTTATCAATTTAGTATAACATCATTTTTAGTTTCATTTAGTTTCACAAAGGTTGGGCTTTACCATGAGTCTTATACGACAGGGAATGAGGTAAGAGGTAAGAATTAGCCACATGACCGATAAAGGTCTCTAACAATTGGTGGATGCCGCCACTCCTGGCCCATGGTGGGAGCTCTAGAGAGGGGAGTCCCAAGGAGAGATTTTGTCCCGCTAATAAATGAAATTAAGCCAGCAACGGGTTTTCGGCTCCTTCAGGAGTGGAAGCAACTGCCTTCATAGATTAGAATTAGGTAAGATAAATCCGTCATACCTTAAAGCCTTACATACAGTCTAGCTTAGTTTCTAGTTTAAGATTTCACTTAAGGAGAATAGCTAAATTTTGTTAATATATCTCAATTTGTTGATATATAACTTTTTATTATGTTAACTTTTATTAACTTCACTAGTATTATGCATGCAGCACTGAAAAATAGAAATTAGTCAGCCTTAGATTGAGATTTATCTTAGATAAATAAGGGAGGATTGTAGGTTTTGATATGTATTTGTAGGATTTGGTAAACATTACAGCCAGTCCAGAAATCCAACACTCGTCGGACAGAACTCGTACAAAAGTTCAGGTCAGAGGTTCATAGAACATCTGGTAATGAACCACAATAACAAAGTCATTAATCTTAAACTTGTTTTCCTTCATGCGAGGAAAAACTCTTACCCTCTGACAAGAAGCAGATAAGCTGTTTATGCTCCCTTGTAGGGAAATACACTGTCCCTGCGTTTCCCAGAATTGCTTTCATTTCTTCCAAAGACGAGACTGTGTACGTGTAACTTTCTTTCCCTGTCGGGAAGTAAACTCCTCTAATGACGTCAGATGAAGGTATAAATGATTTGACATTGCTATTCTGGGCACAGATTCAGATTTGATTTGGTATAGATGTGGGTGGGATAAGTGAAAGCGGTCACACTTGTCTCCACCCTCATCTGCCCCACTCTGGGCCCTTGAGCAAGGCCCTTAACCCACACCATCTGCTCCCCCGGGAACCCTAGATATCAGCTCTCTGCTCTACACAGAGGGCTGTGGTTGCTCGGTGTCTGTGGTTGTGTCAGGAAGGGCATCCGGCGTAAAAACAACTGCCAAATCTTCGTGCGACCAGTTCGCTGTGGCAACCCCTAACGCAGGGAATAAAGCCGAAAAAAAAAAAAATAGACTGTTCAGCTGTATTTGTTCCATATTAACTTATTAAAAGAATTCCTCCTGCTGGCAAAGAGAAGAAAGGTCTCCTCGTCTCAATTATTTAATATGAGGATCAGTGTTTGCCTCAACAGTAACTGTACAGTACTGTACATGTATATGGGGCAGTATGTACATATTTTCTGACTTACGTCGAAATTCGGGTTACAACGGAGCGTAGCAACGGAACTCCGTCGTAAGTCGAGGACTACCTGTATATATGTGGCTATAAAGGGGTGCATTGACTGGTATAATCTGGCCTTGGGGAGTACATTATGGCCTAGGTTATTTTACACTCCTGGGCACAATTTAGCCCAGAACATTTTATCCCCCACAAGCGTACTCTGGCCTGGGCCAAACAGTACCAGGGTTTAATCTGAGCAGTTAATTTGTTCTGTTACACCAGCATCCGTTAGTGGCACAAGTTGTTTCCCAATGGTTGGGGTGTTTTTTTTTTTCAAAACATCACACACACACACCACACACTCCTCTCAGAAAAAAAAAGTGTAAATACTGTAAATAGAAACAACTTCAAACATACCAGAGCCTGTTTCTTTTAGTTTCTTTATACTCATAAAGTAAAAATTATGGTTCCAGGTGAGCTCAGCTTTACTGTCATAATACGTGCACTCCCCCTTCATGTTGAATAAATCAATCAGCACCAATGAAAATATATAAAGATCCCCAGCTAATACACCTCTATTTCAATAGAGGTTTGTTCAGCTGCAGGATGTGTGGGGGATAAAAGTTAAAATCACTCACAACTTAGTCTCAACTGCATGGAGACAACAATGTATTAAGCAACAATCTTAAACAATAAAGCCGCAGCTGACATTAGTGCTGATTAAAATGTTTTTACTTGAAAACAGTTGTACAGTATTTGTCTTGACACGTGTTATTAGTCCTCCAGGGGCCTCATGTATCAAAAACCTGCGTGGATTTCCTACTGAAAAGTGACGTACGGTGAAATCCAGAAAAGTGTCTACGCACAAAAAGATCCAGATTTATCAAACTGTGCGTACACCTGAATCCACGCACATTCCTTTTGTACATCACAATTGACGTGGAACTGAGCGCACGTGAGACACCTCCCCTGACACGCCTACATTTACATATGTTAAACAGATGCAAATTACTTCCTGCATGTGTGAAGGACATGTTTGTTTGATCCCTGCGCGATCAGAAATGATTTCTAGATTCGGGAAAATAATGAATTCAATATAATATGAGTGAGGACAAACATCCTAAGTAAGAATAGTAATAAAATGTGTTCATCATGCAAAGAACGAGTGATTGTCGGTATTTGTGTGCGCGCGCACCCTGCTGTGGTGCGCGAACCGGCTCATTCATTCATTCTGTGTGGAAATATTAACTTTGCGCACGAGTTTATTACCATTATTACTGTAAACACAGAGGAACTTACTTGGATGTTTGCTAGAACATAGATCTTTGTTTATGTAGATGATGTGAAGAAACGAGTCTGTGCGTCTTGGTGGAGACATTTCATGACATCACGTGATGTTGGCGTCTCCAGACGCTGCGCCCTCCGCAGCCCTGTGCGCAGTCTGTCTGTGAAGCTTTTACTCTCCTACAAGTTATATAAGGTGTACTTTCACGTGTCATTTTGGAGAAATCTACAATAAACGCAGATAATGAAACACCTCCAGCTGCCGTGTCGACACCGGTGAGGGTGCGCGCGGCGCGCTCCAAGCGCGACCACTCAGCCTTTGGAATCATATGGATGAGACCATTCCATTGGACATGATCCGGCTTTGTGTGGACTGGACTGCACAGTCCCGATCGACCTGCAGCTCCCTCTGTGGAACAGTTTGACCGCTGCTTCTGTATGCACGCGTGATGCACGGCTCCCCAGAGCGCAGCAGCAGTGCCAAACTGAAAAATGATTATTTCTGAAAACGGCTGATAAGCCATATCCTAGATCAGAAAATTATATCTGTTTCTAAATAAATGCTCTGCGTGTTACACTATTTATTATATTCTCCAGTAAGGCTGAATGAATCCGTTCCTGTTAAATTTATTTTTGGCACAACTTTGCGCGTCCTTTATTTCACTGCGTCATGTGGATGTAATACTTGTTAATCGTGTGTTTGGAGGGAATATTAATCATTTTCACATCATGAACAGTTAATAATAATAATAATAATAATAATAATAATGATTTCAATTTATAACGCACTTTTCATTAATGGAAATCTCAAAGTGCTACAAGGTGCAACATAATTGAATGTCAATATAACAAATAATAAAACAATTAAAATCAACAACAGTATCAGCTAAGATCAAAAGTAGAATCATGAGGAGTAAAGTATGCTCGGTTGAAAAGAAAGGTCTTCAAGCCGCTCTTAAAGTCAACCACAGACTGTGGGGCTTCAGTTTCTCTGAAACACCTGTAAGTGTCGCCAAAGGAACAAGAACCACAGAAACGTGCGTACGCCTGCTCGGGAGCTTGCGTGGATATGTACCTGGATGCGCATATATTCACGTTCAGTTCAGTTTTGATACATACGGGGTTTTGCGTGGAAAGTGACGTGCGCAATGTTTTTGTGCGCACGCACGGTTGATACATGAGGCCCCAGGAGTAAAGGACAAAGCAAGCACGTGTTATTGGAAGCACAAGTTTGGAGTAGGGCTTTAACAGACTACTTGAGTAATCAACACATCGATTACTTGGACCTCTATCGAGTTTTTTTTAATTTCACATCAAGTATTCGTAGTGACATCATCACGTCGCAGTTACAGAACAGAAAATGAATCAACTCCTGTTTGGAGCGAGTTGCGAACCGGTGTTACACCATATTCTGTGACAACCGTGTATTGTGACCGTAGGGGGCGGTGTTGCATGAACTGTTGCAGGTCACAGAATGTGGTGTAACACCGGGTCCAATCGATCGAACCAGAACCAGCTTCCTCTGACCTTGTTTCACAAATAAAAGGCAAAAAATATTAATCTCTAAACCTATAAAAACCTATTAACATATTAATCTCTAAAACTAAACCTAATGTGCAGCATCACAGGTGGTGGTGCGGGGTGGTCAACCGCCCCACTGTTTTTAGTTTCATTTTTGACGTGCTGCACATTTTTTTTCACTTTTGCAGCTTAATAATAATAACTAATGCCGGTTACCCACCGGACCCGTGTCGGGCGGCTGAAGCGGCCGGTTTACATTGAAAGTCTATGTGGAGACGCGTTGAGGCGCGGCAAACCATGAAGCGGCGCGTTTTGAGTGATTGAAGCGGCGCGGCGGCACGCGGCAGTTCCTTTCCACGCACGCGCGCGTCCAAAGCAACCTAGGCGTTGACCAGCGTCGGATCAAAAGTTGATGTTTTGCAGCTCGACTTTGCTCGACGTTGCTCGACGCGTCCAGCAAACAATCGGGAGAGCCTCTGCTATGTGATTACACAACGACAACGGGACTTTTTTTGGACTTTTTAAACTTACCCCATTGAGCCTCCATGAATTGGAACCAGACTCAGGTAAGAAACTTGGCATTTTAAACAGTTGCTGCTGTCTGCTCCAGCGTACGAGCACCCCAAACATAAAAAAAAACGTTTTAATCTCAACAAAGACTGTCGGAGCTGCAGTTCGGCTCGTAGAAAACCCACTCCAGTAGGAGCGGGGGTCACGTGCTGCTGATTTTATCTGCCAGCAGCATGAAAACACAACAACTGATGACCCTCTGTCTCCCCCTTGTGCGCGTCATCAGACGCGTCCCAGTGGGTACCCGGCATCAGTGACAAGCGGCAAAAAGGGGGCGGCAGGAGCGTTCTGACAATTTAGGTGGGGACCCGGCATAACAGTTTTGGGTTTCCTGTGACTTATTTGCTGTAAGATAAATGGTAGGAGCACAATATATGCTCCCAATGTTTTGTTGGTCTTTTTTTAAAATAATAAATCACTTTTTTTTTTTTGCGGTTTTAATTAGTTAATTATTTTTTGCATCTTGAGATCCTATGACATCATCAACTACTTGAGCTCTACTCAAGTATTATTATGTTAAGGTCGAGTTTTAAAATGATCTACTCGTTCAACTCCTAATTTGGAGCAGTGGCTGTTAGATGATTGGGGTTGACTAATAATTACTGACTAATACTAAGGGATTATTTTGGCAAAAAGGCACATCCCTACTTGATTTGGATGTGTTATACTTGCTCAAACCATTTGTGGACCAACTGCTCTCCATTTAACACTAAACTAAAATTATACCACACAACCGAGCACAAGGCCAAGACCTCGTAAAAATATTTTGGTAAACCAAGGTGGTGAATGAGCAAAAAGCCAAGTAAATCAACGGTTGGCCAATGTCCCATCCTTGAGGGATATGAATAGTGAGTGTTTGTAGTTTCACAAGAGATGAGTTTTTTTTTTTCTGGATGGGAATTAAACAGTGAATTTAAGTAAACTTTAATGTTTTTAGTGCAAGATACTCAAGTGGGTACGAGTTACAGTGTGGAGAACAGAGGTAGCTTTTTTTTAATTCATTGTCAAGGTTTGACAAAAATGACCTCCATCATTTCAAGAAGTAGAGGGGATTGCTCTAAAAGGGTAAAATATGCTGCAACTATCAAAAAAATAAAATAAAACAAAAAATAAATAAAACTGCACTCAGTTTTCTTAATTCGATTTGTTTTTTCTTGAATAAAAACACTTGTTTCTTATTTTGGTTTTCAGCAATGATGCCGAGGTACAGGGGAACCGACAGATGTACAGGAGACGGAGGGCAGAAACAGAAGGGAGAACAGGAGAGGTTGATGGGACAGAGCGATGGAGGGGTGGGGGATGAGATCAAGCAGGGGTGCAGGGAGAGCACAGGCAGTGGAGGGAGGAGGGGTGGGACAAAAGACATGAAAGAGACGAGATGGAGATCACACACTGCACTGACACATCTGAGGAGGCACCCTGACCTCTCTCTGCACACACACATACAAACAGAGGTTGTGCAACAAAGAGAAGTGGGCATCATAACAGCTCCGCCCACACACACTGACCTTTTCCTACTTCTGAAGACGCATGAACACAATGAAGCACAAACAGGAGCTGGAATTTTGCCAACATCTTATTTTCTTCTGATGGCTTAATGTTCAACTGTTGGCACAGCGCTACTTTTAACAGCTAAAGTCACACATTCACCGTTAAACTCACACACTCTTGGTGGTAGGTTTACAGGCTAGCTGCTGAAACAGCATGTTGAACTGGAATAAATTTACAACTTTAATATTTGGTGCAATTTTAACTGAGAGCCATTCACAACACATCTTCCAAGTGCTATTCACAGCACTGAACAGTTGAAGTTGAAATGTTTATAAAAACGGTGGGGCGCGGGTTGGGCCGGATCTTAGATGTCTGCTACTCTCCACCCCAGAATGAATGGGCCTACCTCCTGGGTTTGGATGTGGGCTGCCCCATGTAGGGGGCAGGTTCATGTCTTGGACCTGGGGGGTATAGAGTGTGCATCGGGATTATGAATGGAACGTGTTGTTATTGTTTGTCTTTCTGTGACTGAGGGTGGGTCTGAATGAGTGTGTCTGTGTATGAATGTTTAAGTGTCAGGCTGGGACTTGGACTGCCCCCTCTCTGATACTTCTGAGGCTACTAGTGTCGCGCTCCTGCCACGTGGCCCCCTGGTGGGTGTTCCTCTGCCTGCGGGCGTGCTTGGGGCCCTCACTATCTGGGGCTGGGCGCTTGGGCGTTTGTCGGCTCGGCCTGGTGGCTGCCTGGTGGGGCTCGGGTCCTCTGGTCCTGTCGGGTCTGGGCCTGAGGGGTGGGCGTCCCCGGTGCCCGGGCCTCGGTGACCGGCCCTGGGGCTACGTCGGTGCAGCGGGCTCCGGCGGGGGCCTGTGTATTTGTCGCTGTTGACCCCGGGGGGTCATTGTGTGGTCGCTGGTGGGGTTCGTCCGGTTCTTCCCCTTGGTCGGATCTGGGGAGTGGGCGAGTGGCTCGTCCTGTTCGGGTGGCCCTGGGGACTCTGGGCTCGGGGTCCTTCCTGGGGTCTTGGGCTTTGATCGCCCCTTCGTCTGCCTCGGGCTTTGGGGGGACGGATCTCTGATGCTTCACAGTCGCTACTAAATGTTCTATTGGAGGAACCTTATTCACTTATGCATGCTCACAACCACACACAAATGGATGCAGGGATGTATATGTAGATGGGTATATGAATGAATATAAATGTATATGTATGTATACTGTATATATATTTGTAGGTATGGGTATGTTTATAGAAATCTACTGCATGGTCATGAATATTATTAGTCTTTATGCATGTATGTTTCGTTGCTATGTTCTGTCATGTGCTTTGCAGGATTGCGGACGTAGGTTGGGTGTGTTTGCCTTGTGCTCTTTTTGTGGATAATTGTTGTTTTGTTGTCTCACTTTCTCTTTTCTTTCTTTCTCTCTATTAAAAAAATACATATTGGAGTGAGAGGATGGCTATAAGGTGAGAAGGGAGGCCATCTATAAATGGAAAAAAAAAAAAAAAGCATCTTAAAGCTTGAAGGATATATGGAGCGAGAGAGAGCATGAACAGAAAAGCACTGGTGCTGCAGCAAAGTGCAGTAAATTAGTTTGTTTGTAACAGAGCAGGTAAAACAGAAACATCATGATTAATGCTCAGTAATCCAGGTAGAAAAATCCAGCAAAGTTCAGTCAGGTCCTCTGGACAGTTTCTGGATGTAGAACTTTGTTGGATAAGACAGAAAAACTGGTGAAAACTGAAAGTTATGTACCATAACTCATGTTCCCTGAAGTAAGGGAATGAGGTGCAACACATCGACTATGGGAATTGCGCCGCCGCACGGTTCACCTGAAGTAATACAATCACACCTTGAAAAGGCAGGTGGGCGTCAGCGTCATCAATGAGGCCCTGCCCTCTTTGTATAAAAGAGGCTGACACCCAGCCTTCTATCTCATGGTGCACTTCACCGAGCTTGGACATTGAAAGGGCAAACATGTGTTGCACCTCGTTCCCTTCCTTCAGGGAACGTGTTATTGTGCATAACTTTCAGTTCCCTTATCAGTCAGTGCACTCAGTGCAACACATCGACTATGGGAACGTATTTCAATCACGCCCTGAAAATGCTCTGGAAATGCATGCTTGTGAGAACTTATGCCTTTATACTGCAGGCGTTTTAGCTGTTCTCTACTCTGTGGTAGAGAGGACAGCCTGAGTGACATCACATGCTGTGACATCTAAACTGTAATGTTTCACAAATGTGTTTGAAGAGGCCCAGTTAGCAGCTGCACTTGTATCTGCTACTGGTACACCCCTGAAAAGGGCCCATGAGGCAGCCAGGCCTCAAGTTGAGTGGGCATGTACCCCACTGGGCACCTGCTGACCTTTACTGCTGTAAGCCCTCTTAATGACCTCAGTCACCCAGTGTGAGAGGCGTCTGTTTTGACAGGGCTCTGCCAGCAGCTGGATTAGCAAAACACACAAACAGCTGGTTTGTTTTTCTCCAACTGACAGTTCTTTCCATGTAAGCACTCAGGGGCCTAACAGGGCAGAGCGCGTTCAGCCTCCTCTGTCCTTCAGTGAGGATGGGGGGGGGGGATGTTGAGAGCTCTAAGTCCAGACTTCTGGGATTTAAAGTTGGAACCTTTGGCACATATGCGGGGTTAGGACGCAGGGTGACCTTTGACCCGTCCGGGGCAAACCTGGTACACATTGGGTGTACAGATAAAGCGTGGAGGTCACCTACGCATTTAGCTAAGCAAAGAGCTAAGAGCAATGCAGTTTTATAAGATAACAAGTCTATCTTAATGCTGCTAAGAGGCTCAAATGGGGGCTCACACAGAGCATCCAGGACTAAAGGCCCCGGTAGAGCTCTGCTTTCGGCCGAACGGCGCCTTGCGCGCGCGTCTGTGCGTGCGCGTTCACTAGCACAGCTCTACGTTCATTTCCGTGTTAATTCTCGCGTTTTCGCTCCAAATTCTTGACGTCATTTGAGCAGCCACAGCACAAAGCGGTCGCTGATTGGTCATTTGCTGAAATGCCTACTGAATTGATTGACAGGTCGGGGGAGAAAAAAAAGGCGAGCCGGCAGCTTCATACAGCTTCAGCGCAACAGTTTTCTGTGTTTATATCTTATTAAAAAGTTCTTAAAAAAAAAAAACAGGGAGCGCTGGTCCTGCAGCCCACAGCCCACCAGGAAATCTGCAGAAACTCGCGCAGCCACGTAGGACTCTAGTTTAATTCGCTCTTGACAAATTCATTCATTTCCTCATCATTTCAGTCATGGAGTCAGCGGAGGAGGAAGCGATCACTTGACTTTTGGCAAAAAAAAGGCCAGATCAGGGATGAAGAAGAGGAATTTAATACATTTGTGTCACATACAAAACAGTCCGGCGACGGGCAGTTTATTGTGAGACAACGCGCCTCGCGTACGCGGTCGTAAAATTTGAGCTTTGCGCATTCGTGCCCTGTAGGGCTATGCTTGTGCCTCGCGCTCGCACGGTGTCGAGCATTGTTCGGCCAAACGCAAAGCTATGCCTGGACCTTAACTGTAGGTCCCACTCAGGGGCCAGAGTCCTACTGGGAGGCCTTTTCCTTAGTATGCCCTTTATGAACCGTATCATGAGAGGGTGGGCACCAGGTGATTTACCTCCCCAGACTTCATGGCACCCCGAGATGGCTGACAAAAAGACCTTAATGGTGGAGAAAGAGTGGCCCTTCGCCAGCAGGTCTTGTAGAAAAGTGAGGAGCTGGACTAGGTCACAGGAATATGAGATAATACAGGTAGTCCCCGACTTACGAGCGAGTTCCGTCCCTAGGGGGCGCTCGTATGTCAAAAATTCGTAAGTAGGATCACCAAAAAAAAAAATTTTTTTTTTTTTTTTTGAAATTAATACATGTAGAGTACTGTACAGTCACCAATCACTTAGCCTATCCTAACAATTTTTAAAGATGAAGGAGTGAGTTTAATTATCTCCCTTTCACATAAAGAGAGCTAGCTCCCTTTATGGGAATGGAGCCTGCATGGAGGAGGGAGACAATTCCACTCACTCCTTCATCTTTAAAAACTGTGTTAGGATAGGCTAAGTGCTTGGTGACTGTACAGTACTGTACATTTATCTATTTATTAAAAATATACTGTACAGTATATATATTATTTTTTATTTATAAATAGATAAATGTACAGTACAGTACTGTACAGTCACCAAGCACTTAGCCTATCCTAACACAGTTAAGGAGTCAGTTGAATTGTCTCCCTCCTCCCCAGCAGGCTCCATTCACATAAAGGGAGTCTTTCTCCCTTTATGGGCAGCACGGTGGCACAACTGGTAGAGCTGCTGCCTCTCAGCGAGCAGGTCCCCGGTTCAAATCCCGGTCCGGGGGCCTTTCTGGGTGGAGTTTGCATGTTCTCTCCGTGCATGCGTGGGTTTTCTCCGGGTGCTCCGGTTTCCTCCCACAGTCCAAAAACATGCATGTTAGGCTGATTGGTAACTCTAAATTGACCCTGGGTGTGAGTGAGACAGGTCCCTCTTGTAAATGAGTCCCCGTGGCTCAACGAGGCTAGCCTGTATAAATAAAGGTTGAATGAATGAATGAATGAAAATGTGAAAGGGAGACAACTCAACTTACTACTTCATCTTTAAAAACTGTGTTAGGATAGGCTAAGTGCTTTGTGACTGTACAGTACTGTACATGTATTCATTTATAAAAAATAAAAATAAAAATAAAGTTTTTTTTTTAATGAGATGCATATTCGTAAGTCCGGGACCTCGTAAGTAAGAGCGCTCGTAAGTCGGGGACTACCTGTATTCCTCTCTAGACACCAGACCTCAAAAACACGCCATTTGCGAGCGTAGAGAGTCTGAGTTGACTAAGCTCTCGCTTCCTATATCGTGTTTATGATGTTACCGGGCAGGCCGGAGGCCATCAGCCAGTTCCTCTCAGTGGCCAGGTCCAGAGTTACCACAATTCTGGACGTGAGTGAAGGAGCTACCTGTGGGTATGAGTCAGCAGGTCCCTGTGGGGGGGCAGCTGCCATGGTGTCCCTGACAACAGTGAGATCACTTCCGGGAACCACGGTTTCTGTGGCCATCAGGGAGCTATCAATATTAGGGAGAGAGCTCCCCTGCGTACACGTTCCAGCATCACCTGAATCAGGGGGACAGGTGAAAATGCATATTATGGCTCCCCCGCTGGTCAGCTGTGCGCCAGAGCGTCTGTTCCCAGTGGTGTGACTGTTTCCCTTATCGAATGATACAGGGTGCAGTACGTATTGCTGCTGCAAGCGAACAGATCTACGGATGCCCGCCCGTATCGTGCCCAGATCTGGTCACGATACGCAGGTTCAGCCTCCACTCTGAAGTGAAAAGGGGCCCTCTTGAGAGGGCTTCTGCCCTGTGGTTTAGCTCGCCCGGGATGTGGGTCACTCTCAGCGACAGTATCCGGGAGCTGCACCACGTGAGGAAGGGGTGGTTCTTGTCCCGCCTTCCCTGTTGATGTAGGATACTGTCGTCCTGTTGTCTGATTTTATCAGGACATGTTGTTTTGTAACCAGCCCCTTCCTATAAAAGTGTTTCAGTGACAAGAACATAGCTTTCAGTTCTAGGAAGTTTATGTGGATTCTTGCCTCCTGCTGTTTCCAGACGCCTTGGGCGTGCTGGTTTCTGCAGAAAGCTCCCCAACCTGTGTTTGAAGCATCTGTGGTGACCAGTACTCGAGACAGTACTCGTTCCAGCGTGACACCTGTCCTGAACACTGAAGGGGCCCTTCAGGGTTCCAGAGCTTTCATGCACTCTAGGCTGATCAGTATCCCCCATGTCCGTCTGTGAGAGGTAGGATACATTTGTTTGTTCAACCATATTTGCAGAGGGCACATTTTTAATAAGGTCTGAGGCATGTAGACAATGGTTGCTACCAGGAGGCCCAGGAGACGCTGAAACAGTTTGAGGGACACTCTCTGGCCCAGCTGAAAGCATGCCAGGCAGAGGTGGAGGGATGAAATCCAAGCCTCTGAGAGCCATGCTCTGTACAAAACGGAGTTGATCTGTACTCCCAAAAATACGGTAATCTGGGATGGGATCAGATTGCTCTTTTGCAGGTTTATAATGAAACCTAGAGCCTCCAGGTGAGTCATCACCATCTGTGAGTGCTGCTGCACTTGGGCTCTGTGGTGCGCAAGAAGTAGCAGATTGTGGAGATAATTGAGAACTCTGACCCCTTGACCCCTCAGCGGGAGTAAGGTAGCGTCCAGGCATTTCATGAATGATCTTGGGGCGTTTTTTAATCCAAAGGGGAGCGTCAGAAACTCGAACACTTTTTCCTCGAAGGCGAAACAGAGATATTTTCTGTGCCGGGGTAGGATGCTCACGTGAAAAAAAGCATCTTTGAGATCGACCGTGCAGAAGTAATCCCTCTGTCTTACTGAGTGAATTACCTGTCTCAGTGTGAGCATCCTAAATCTGTACGTTTTTATCCTTTTGTTCAGATTCCTGAGATCCAACATAGGCCGCAAGCCTTGGTCTCGCTTTGGCACGAGGAAATACTTGCTGTAATGGCCTTTGTTCACATTGTGAGCTGGGACAACATTTATTACCCCTTTCTGTAACATTGTGGAGACCTCGTCCCTCAGAATGTGGGCATGGTCTGGGCTTATGGTGGACACCAGCACCCCCGTGAAAGGGGCTGGCCGCTTGTGGAACTGCAGCCGGAGGCCCCAACTGACAGTTGTCATGACCCACGTGTTTGGATGACACGCGCTCCAGGCCTGAGCATGTGCTCCCAGCATGTAAGGCATGTGTATTCTGGGTTGTGTGTGTCTAAGGTGCTGGAGGGGGGACAGTAGCCCGTACCCGCTCGCCCACACAAATGTCACCAGCTTTTTGCTGCATTTCACACATTAAGTCTGGGTTTAAAAGTCTGGTTTCCCATACCACGTGGGCGGGTGAACCTGTAAAACTACGAAGTGGTCCCGTTTCGTCAGGCCGACTTCTGCCTCCGGTCCCGGTTCGCCAAGGATGACCTCGGTGGAGCCGCCTGGCGAGGAACGAACCTGTTCCGTGCTCAGGCCTGGCCAGCCTGTGGCGGTCCTGTTGCCTGTCTCGGCCGTTGCTCCCCGTTGAATGCCGGCCTTTTTTGCGGTGGACGGCGTGTGGCTAAGCGGTGTTGAGGTTGCACGCTTCTGCTTCCACTGGCTTATCTGTGAGGCACGAATGTTTTTCTCTGCATCCCCTCTCGCAAGGCTTCAGCCTGTTTTCGCCTTTGTTCCAACCTGCTCTGGATTCGTTCCAGAGCTCCTCCAAAGAGCCCCGTGGGCTCGATCGGGTGGTGGAGGAATGGGTACCGTTGGCCCTCCGGCAGGTCCGTCAAGTTTAGCCACAAATGGTGTTGAGCGATGACAACCTCAGCCATGCACCTCCCTTGAGTGATGGCCGTGGTCCCCATCATCCGAAGGACAAAGTCTGTCGCCTTGCGGGCTTCCTCTAGGACCTCGTCCGCATTCTTTTTGTTTATGATCTGCTGGAGCTCTTGTGATTTCTCCGCCTAGTAGGCTTGCATCATGGCCGAAGCGTTCATGGCACGGACCGCGAGGCCCTGAGCTCGGTAACATTTTTCGAGCTGGGAGGCCGAGACATGGCAGGCCTTGCTGGGCAGAGTTGGCTTGGAGCCCAATGTTCTGGGGGCTAAGTGGGCCGCCAACGTGTCCTCCATCTGCGGGACAGTAGCTATTCCTGCAGCCTCCATCCCGGCAACGTCGAGGAACTGGAAGAGAGGCAGAAGAATGGGAGCCCTGGGTTCAGCCCAGGTACGAGTTAGCTCAGTCAGGAAGTCGGAAAAAATCGGTATCCTGTGCCTCGTGGCTGACTGCTGCTTGGCGAAGAACTAGTTCCCCGCCAACCTCGTTACCTGTTGGCGAGGTGGGGGTTCTGGCCAGCTGATCCGCAGCGTGTCCGCCGCTTTGCGACACAACTCGAACGGAGCGGGGACAGAGACATCAGTCTCTGGGTGAGCTGTCGTCGGGCTCTAGTAGAAGTACTCGTCTTCTCCTTCGTCCTCGTTTTCAGCTTCATCGTCCGATATTTTGCCCGATGCTGTTAGCGAGAGCTCGTCTGCACGTAACAGGCTTCTCGTATCAAACTCGGCGGTGGAGTCCCCCACGGGGGCTGCCATGTCCATACTGTCCGCCCAGTTAGCGTGGCCACTGTCCTCCAGTTCGATGACCTCGAGCTCCGGGGTGGGAGTGAGCGCCTCTGTGAGGTCTAGGTCCCACGCTGCCGTGGGGCCACCCATGGCCTTGACCACGATGTCCACGCGACGTTGCCTCACGGCTTCACGCATCTGGCTGCAGTGAGGGCAGGACTCGGGGGATTCCAGCGTTGTCTTAGCGTGTAACATCCCCAGGCAAACCGGACAGGCCTCGTGGGTGTCCGTCGCCGAAAGGGAGTAGCCGCAGCCGCTGGGTCAGGCTTGGGATTTGGGGCTTGTTGGCTTGCCAATCTTCTTTGAATTTTTAGATTTTCTCTTTCCCTTCTCTGAAGCCATGGCCGAGGAGAGTTAAGCTCGTTAGCTTTTCGCTAACGTGGTCCGAAGACGTCCTCTCATCAAAACACTCTCGTCGGCTAGCCTTCTAACTCCGTTAGCTAGGTAGCGTGTGATGCATTTAGCGCCGTCGAGCGAAGCTGCGAAGAGAGCAGAAGAAAAAACCTTGAGGTTAAATAAAAGGCACTGGGCTAGCTTTCGTTAACCCAGTTGTACATAGGAAATTTCTCTGTTGCGCCCATGGTAGGGAGCGAGCTCACCTCCAGTCGAGCGATGCAGTCACAGAGAGTCTCACGACGTTCAGGTGTAAGCGAGGTGAAGGGCAAAAAAGAGGTAGAAGGCTGGGCATCAGCTTCTTTTATACAAAGAGGGCAGGGCCTCATTGATGATGCTGACGCCCACCTGCCTTTTCAAGGCGTGATTGTATTACTCCAGGTGAACCGCGCGGCGGTGCAATTCCCATAGTCGATGTGTTTCACTGAGTGCACTGACTGATAAGGGAACTCTGCAGCCTGACAGCGTAATGAGGTTAGTTAAGTGGGCCAAAACTTAATAGAACAATATTTTTTAAGTTTTTACAAAGGATATTGTTGGACATTTTAGAATTTGGTTATTATTCTGTGAAGATTCTCAGTCATCAAGGACATGATAAAATCAAAAAAAATGTTAAATACAAAAACAACTGGACTTTGTAACAAAAGACGTTTCACTCTTCATTCGAGGAGCTTTCTCATTTCAAAGAGCAGAGTGTGGGGTTCAGGTTTTAAAGGCTGAGATAAGTTACACACATACCAATGTAGATTGACAAATCACACCTCACACCTTAACAGTAGGGGGTTTCCTTTCAGTCATGGTCTCTCGGTGCAACATATGCTATGGGACTTGTGCCCCCGCGTGATTACCTGAAGGAATACATTCACGCCTTTACGGCAGGGGCGTCAGCAATGCGCCAGAGGCTCCGCCCCCTGGGTATTTAAGCCGCTGACGCCCATCCATCTCTCTATTTTTTTGCCCTTCACCTCGCTTAACACCTGAGCTTCGTGGAACTTCTCTGTTGTCGTATTGCTTAATTGAGGTAAGCTTGCTCCTTACACTGAGCGTGCAGAGAAATTTTCCTGCGTACTTTCGCTAGCCCAGCGTTTTTCTACTTACCTCAAAGTTTTCTTCTTTTTCCGCAGCTGCTTCGCTCAACGGCGCTAACTGCGTCACAACCCCCTGCTAACCATTACCAGGCTAACCAGCAAAAGCAAGACGACGGAGAGGACGGCTTCGAACAAAAGGAAACTAGGAACAACTTCGACGCTTCTCGTCTCCGGACATGGCTCCCGAGAAGGGAAAACGGAGGACAAAGAAGAAAAAAACCAACAGGACGACGAGCCCTCGCTTGCGCCCCTGCCCTAGTAGATGCGGATACTCCCTCTCGGCGACGGACACCCACGAGGCCTGTCCTGTCTGCCTAGGGATTCTGCACGCGAGAAAAGCGCTGGAATTCCCCGACTCCTGCTCCCACTGCCGTCGAATGTCGGCGGTAGTGAGGAAACGCAGCGGGGACGCGTTGGCTAAATCCATGGCTAAGGCAGCGGCGCTGAAGGTCGCACGTGGCACAAAGCTGCTCGCTCCCAAACCGGAGCTCGAGAACGTGGACCTGGAATGCAGCGGTCGAGTCGGAGAGGACAATGTGTCGGACTCCTCAGTTGCCGTGGAGGACTCGACGCCCGAAGTGTCTGACCAAGACGTCAAATACGGTTACAGAGGAGAAAATGTGGATTCCTCCCAGAACCTGGCACAAATCCTACCGGATCCGGACTTGTCGGTCCTTGCTTGGTTCGAACTGTGCCATAGGGTGGCGGATACCCTGTAGGTCACGGGGCCAGACCCCACATCTCGCCAACAGGCTACGAGGTTGGCAGGAAACTACTTCTATGCGAAGCAGCCGATAACGTCGCAAAAAATGCCCATTTCTCCGGACTTCCTCATGGAGCTCAAACCCTCCTGGGCGGAACCCGGAGCTCCCATCACGTTGCCACTATCCCGACTCCTTGATGTCGTGGGAATGGAGACAGTGGGCCTTGCCAGCGCACCCCTGATAGAGGAGACTCTGGCAGCTCACTTGGCCCTCACGACCACAGGGACAAAACCAGTGCTACCCAGCAGAGCCTGCCGCGCTTCAGAGAAACAACTTGAGAAGTGCTACAGGGCTCAGGGCCTCGCCACTCACGCAATGAATGCATCAACCATGGCGCAGGCGTACCTGGCAGAAAAACTGCAGGATATCCAGGTAACAAAAAATGAGCAGGCCGCAACGGAGGCCATGGAGGAGACCC
>JBBPBX010006459.1:15728-27889 GCA_038048925.1 Garcialebias charrua | reverse complement strand
TGGTTAGCCTGCTAATGGTTAGCAGGGGTTTGTGAGGCAGTTAGCGCAGTCGAGCGAAGCAGCTGCGGAAAGAGAGGAAAACTTTGAGGTAAGTAGAAAAACGCTGGACTAGCTTTCGCCAGCCCAGTAGTACGCAAGAAAATTTCTCTGTACGCTCAGTGTAGGGAGCAAGCTCACCTCAATCGAGCGATGCGACAACAGAGAAGTCCCACGAAGTTCAGGTGTTAAGCGAGGTGAAGGGCAAAAAAGAGAAAGATGGATGGGCGTCAGCGGCTTAAATACCCAGAGGGAGGGACCTCTGGCGCAACGCTGACTCCCTTGCCGTAAAGGCGTGAATGTATTCCTTCAGGTAATCGCGCGGGGGTGCAATTCCCATAGCATATGTTGCACCGAGAGACCATGACTGAAAGGGAACATATTTTACTCTAATTTTGGTAGCTTGGGGTGGGTCCTTATTATACAGTATATCACTCAGAAAATGTGCGCCACCCCGCAGATTTTGGTTTGTTGCCTCATGGCAACAAGATGCTATGAGGGTACTAACACGCCAAGGTTTTCTATATTATTTAATAAGGGGAATGAGGAACAAAGAAGCAATAAATGCATTAGAAGAAGTTTTATTCCAATAAAAATTTTAAACAAGTTTTCTTTCAACAACAAATATTTCGACAAGTTTTCTTTCAACAACAAAGTGGCTGCACAACTTTCCCTGTATAAATCTGGAAATTGTGCAGGACACCATCAGAGCCAGCCAAGACGAGTATCTTGTAGCCCCATTTCTTTGGTTTTGCTGGCAGGTATGGCTTGAGTCTATTTCTTCCCTTGAAAGGGACCATCTGCTCGTCTACAGCCAACTTCTCACCCATTGGGATCGTCTGCAGCATTGAGGTAAGATGAGTGACCAGTGGTCGGATTTTGTGGAGCAGATCAACATTTTCTCCTTGTCTCACTTCATTGTTGTTAAAGTGCAGGGATTTTTTTGATGAACTCCCATCTGTTTAGTGCCATGGTGTCAGCTACCTGGGACACTCGGGTGGCTTTGTTCCAAAACATGCGGGTGCTTGGTAATCTAAACAACGACATGTACACTGCTGTAACCATGAATTGCGCCAGTTCTTTTGTAGTGAGGTTAAGGGACTTGTTGGTGTCGCACTGAATGACATATACATTTGACTGCTCTACAACTACTTTGTACTTCCAGAATGTCTTGAGAAAAAAAACCCATCTTGGAGTATTTGTAGGGGAATTGATATTGTCTGATTTTGAAAGGTTGGCCTGCCATTCTGGGTAATCAGTGATGTTGGCACTGTGGGGTGTTCTCCAATTGGGTAAGTGTGGAACATCTTCTTGTGATACTTCATCGTCTTCATTTTTCTCTTCATCCACAGACTCATTGTCATCAGGCAGGTCATCTGTTTTCAAAATAAACCAGTAACCAGGGGGTGCACTTGAAGTTTAAAAAGGTGCAAAGTTTTAGCTAGGATACCCATATAGCAATGGTTAGCTCGCTTGACTTTTACCATACCATTTTACTAACAAAGCACTTAAAAACAACTGTAATGCTGACCAAAGTGCTGTAGAACAAAACAACAAGCAAAAGACAAATGCTAAAATACATAGATCCGCAGAGGTAAAGATAAGACATTAAAATACTAAAATAATAAAAATACAGTGAAGTTAAAATCAACTCTCACCAGATCAAAAGACAGGGAACAAAAAGTGTGTTTTTAAATTAGACTTAAAAACAGTGAGTGAGGGAGCCTGACATGCAGTGGTAACTCATTCCACAGTCTTGGACCTGCAACAGAAAAGGCCTTGTCACTTTTGCGAAATTTGTGTGGGGAAATAAGGTTCAAGAATCAGTGCAAACTTCAAAATGTTCTTGTTATTCTACTCAAACTAAAATATTTTAAACTTTTTTGTAGAAGACAACTGTAATATTTCTATAACATTTAAAAAGCTATCTGTTTCCTCATTCCAGTAGCTCATAATTTATATTGACAGACACCACCGTTTATCATTGTGCCTGAATAATAATTTTGTTTGTAGTGAATTTATTTATTGGAGGTATGTATTCTGCTTGTTAACATGGTGTATTTATTTAGAGCTTAAAATTATTGTAAAATTGCTACAGATCAGTGATAATTATTCAATGACCATAAAAGTACCGGTAACTGAAGCCAAATGAAATTATCTTCAACCAGCTTCTAAACGATCTTTAGGATACAACAACCATACAGTATGTTATCTAAATTGACAGTTTCTCACTATTATTCAGGCCTAGTCTTGAAATAATTGTTGTGAATAATTTTATGGAATAGAAGTAACTGCAGCAATAATAATAATTATGATACTAATAATAATTATGATACTAATAATAATTATGCTCTGAGTCTGATTTGATATTTGACTAGTTTGTTAGTTAAATTTTTTATAGGATAAATTTACTGTATTTGGATATCAACAGTTCCTTTGCAATAATTATATGAAGGATATCAAAGCAGGTATCAAAGAGTGATCTCTGAACTCTGGGCTATTATGTATAAAAAAGTAGGGAGCAGAGGGCAATTTAAGTGGACTCATTGTATATAAAAAAAAACTTCAGTCTGTCAATCAACTGTAGTGGTGCCTTCAGAGAATCTCTGCTGGCAACACTGAAAGTCTAATGCTTACCGTCCTGCTCCAGCTCTTTAATGAGATCTCTGGGCAATCTGAATTATTCTGATGGTTTTCAGTGTGTTTTGCCTCGGGTCCTGTCACCCTTCACTGAAAAAGCCTGGCCATGAAAGAAAATAAGCCTAAGTGATGGATGCACAGATGCTATATCATGTGGGTCCACAATGAATGGTAAGAACAAAGTTACTCACCTTAAACTAGGGGAATTTCTTTTGAATAACTATTTTTCTATTTCACAGCTTGGTCATATAATAAATCGTGTACGATTAATCTTTGCTGCAAAGTGTCGAGCCTCTAAACTCTCTTTTGCCATAGTTTCTAACTAACACTGATAAATATTCTTTGAGGAATTGATTGAGAGACATTAAAGTTACTGTTGCTTGATGAACATTGGATAGCAGCCATCTGCCAGCTCACTCTGGGTTCATTTTGGAGGCAGACAATTGTAAGGAGCTTCAAAAATGCAAATGAACAGAGGCTCACAAACAAACTTAATCAACAACTTATAACGCAGCTGTCTCGAAGACGACATGAGCCAGAAATAGGTTTTCTCCCTTTTAATTGGAGCTAATTAATGATTTTAGTTGGGTTTTAGCCGGCTCAAGGCATCCATTGTGACTAATTTTTATCAAGCTATGCACTGATGGATGTGGAAATGGGAATGTATGAATGGATGGGTTATGTAGATGCATATTTAGAAATGGGATGAATTTCCATGTTCCATAGTGGGGTAATTTCTAGTTTGTAATTCCATTTGATTTATGACTGAGGCAGAGTTCTGTTTTCCAGCTGCAGTATTTCAATCTCTTAGCTAATTGAAAGAACTGTAAATCATTATTTCATTTCAGAGTTGCAATGCTCCCAAAAAATATAAAACCTTTTTCTATAGTTTATTTTAATTTTTTTCCATTTAAATATAAATAAATGAAAAACTGGACACATGAATATGCATAAGATTGAAGCAATTATATTGAAAATAAAGTTAACTATCATGATCGGTGGTGGGACACATTACAGGCAGACATGGGGAAAACAAACTAAAAAAACAATTGAGTTATTTAAACAAATTAAATCAAAGGGCTGATGTGTTAGCAACAATACTTATGAAAATACAAAGAGCACCCAAACACAAGGAGGATGAGTGAACGGGCACTGCCTGCTCTCTGGGTAGGGGGTGGGTCTGTGCCAGTTGCTTCCTCTTTCTTGCCAATTATAAGTGAAACACCCACACCTGCCTCCACCCTCATTCTTCCCACTCTGGGCGCCTGAGCAAGGCCCTTAACACCCACCAGCCACTCCCTAAACAGGTCTCTCTTGAAAATGAGTCCTTGAGGCTCAATGAGATTAACCTGACTAAATAAAGGTTGAATGAAAAAAAAAATAGTTCTTGTAGCTCAAAGCTGCTCATAACGTTGATCGCGATCTACCGGCCGATCATGATCTACCGGTCGATCGCGGAAGCATTACTGGTCGATCCGCAGCGTGACCTTTTTTTTTCTTTTCTCCGCAGCGTAACATTAAAAAGTTGTCAGCCAATCAAACATCCCGTTACTTGATTGACATACATGGCAACCAATAAAAACTGGAAATTTGGTCAGTTTTAAATCATAGCTGGTAACATACCGTATATGCATTCTATTTATTTATGTATTTATTTTACTTTTTTGTTATCTTGTAATTTATGAAAGTAGAAATGAAATGAATGCTCAAAGATATACAAAGAAGTGCTCTAAAAGGTATTGTACTGTATATAGTAATAATCTTTGTATTCAGGGTTTGCAATAGACTGAATAATAATTTTACATCCAGAGTAATTCTTTTGACATCGTACATTACTGACTCTGTGTCTGCAGTATTCGACTCTTTATTCAAAAGTGAATGTGTAAGCAATTTCGTTCACCTTCAGCATCAATCACTTCATTTTCAGCTGCTTTGAAGTTGGTGTCAGTCAGTGAAACTTCAGAGGCTTAAATCCAGTGTTTGATCATTGGCAGCATTTCTTTGGTGATAATAGGATTGGATTCTGGGATTGGACACATTCCTACTGAATACAGTTCAGTCTAGGATTGGACGTTGTAATATCTCTGCATCCATGGCAGTACCTGTGATCCTGGAATTGATTAGGCATCAAAAAGACATGTTTAAAAATAGCAATTTTATATTTCAGAAAGCTTCTTTAGACGTTTCATGTTGTTATCAGTTGCACATAAGCTAACTGGAAACTGTAATTGCTTTCAAAATTGCCTCTTTGAGAAGTGGCTGACCCAATTAGTTTTCAGATTGAGTGTACAGCATCTCTGGCTAAGTGTTGCATCTCATCTGTCTGGGTATTTCAAACTCACCCTGGCAGGCCAGTTCCATCTGTATTTGTATCATGTCAGCCAACACGATTAGTTAATTATGTTTGCGTTCTCTAACGACTGCAGTGCCAAGTGTCTCTGAGCTGATTCTCAATTTCTTGTGCAACACTTCTCCACAACTCACACACACACCTTTGGTTTCTTCCAATATTTTAACCCAAAGGCAAAATTGATGGCCAAAACAATTTGTTTATCCGCAGTTGGACTGTTCATTAGAAGAAAAAGCAGTTATAATGAAAACACAAAATGAAATGGAAGGAGCAGTTTTTCACTAGATGGATGCTGCTAAACTGACGACTAAAGCAACCAATAATAAATTCTGTCCAACTATAAATACATGTGTAAACAATAGTTTATAAAATGTCACATATTTTACAAAACTACCGTGCATCATGGTGCAATGCAGAAAGCAGATCACCAGAGACATTGTTTGAGAGCAAGTAAGGTAAGGTATAAGTAAATTGACAACAATGTACACCTTAACCCTCCTGCTGCTTGATTCAAATGACCCAAACGTTGATCATTTTTATGGGCTTCTTAATTTAAAAATGGATGTGCAGCTGGCCACTATAAGGTACTTGTCCCATTTTGCTTTAACTTTTGTGTTTCAATTACATGCTTGATTTTATGTCCATAATCAGCTTTGTCTAACAACAGATGTTGCAAACGATCTATGAAGTTGTCTAAATGACTTGACTAGGGCATCACAAGCAGTGATGCACTATTAAGATTTTAGAGCAAACTCTAGATAAATCTGTCTTCCCTGGCTCCAAGCTATTTCGTGCATAATAAATTAACGATAACAACTTTAACCATACCTATGGATATTAGTCGTCAAAACAACCAATAAACAAATTTTACTTTTAGAGAAAACCTTGTTCTTATTCTTAAGAGGATTTGTAAATATGCAAGACAGTAGTGTGCTGAAGTTAAAATATGGAACCCAGTGATTCAAGTCAACTAAACAATCTGATGAAAACGAAAATAAAAAAAACAGTTCCAGCCCTTAAAGTTGATGAAAAACTGCTATACATGATGAACTATCTTTAATTAGACACTTCCACAGCTGTACTATATGATTATACAGTTACTTTCTGTGCAGGACAGCAAACACCTGAAGGATAAAATGAACTACTTCAATTTATTTTCCATATAGTTTCCCTATTTGTTTTTCACTCATCACAGTGGGGGTGGGGGCATGGTCCTAACCCCATACGATAAACGAGGGACAACTGTATTTAATATTTTTTCTGTTCAGTCAGCAGTAAAAACTCCAATTCTCATTTTATTTGGACCTTGCTTGGTTAATGAGGTTTATGATCAACTGTGACTTTAACAAAGAGGGGCATCTGGTAATGGGTAGTAATCAGTTGACCAGGTATGTATAATTGTAACATGAAAGTTGTACTTGTGAATCTTTTAGAAAAAACAACAAAAAACATTTGGAATATTACAGATAAAGGAAAAAAAAAACAACAACAACAAATGGTCAAAATAAAACAATGTGTCTTTCGATGAACAATTGCAAACCAGCAAGATTTTAATTATTTTATGTTATGATTTAATACAACCAGGTTGAGTTAGCTTAAGATTATTTCCCAACAGCATGTCTGGCGAGTTTAGATGCAAAATACTAAACTTTTAGCACTTTCAACCATAAAACACATTAGTTAGGTCTTCGGAACATAAAATATGTGACTGACAGGATGTAAACAAAAGGCCCACGGCACGAATATGAGCCCTACTCCAAGATATGTGATGCACTAAGGTGCACATTATGTTGTTGTTGCCATAAATGGATATGTGACATTTAATTTTATTGTGCATAAAGATGTTTTCAAACCTCCGTACATCAGGACAGATGAGACCCATCAAGTGAGACATGGGGAACAGCTGATCCGTGCAGAACCATCTTGGAGCTGATCCAGATGAGGACGCTCCACTTTAATCAGGCCCTGGAGGTAATCTAAGCAGGACATTATCCGCTTCGCTGCTTTTTCTTTGCAACATCTGCTTGGCTCTGCCACCTGCCCAGGATGGTCTCACGCCTGCCCTAAGCCTCTTCTTTATTGTGTTTGTCTTTGGATTTGCGCTCATTTGATAAACATTAACACCTAGTCATGTCAGATGTGTTTTTAGGTACCGTACTAAGGATCAAGAACAAGTTGCAAATGTTTTGGGGAAATTTTTTAGCCACCATAGAAAGCTCTTTCTCTGTACTGTATTTTGATAAGTCATTCTTGTGGTCCATCTCTTCTTCTGCAACATTTTGGGTATTTCAGAGTTTTGTTACAAAGTAGATTGTGGACATGACAGTAGTGTATATGGGGCATGAGTTACACTCCAAGCCTCTTTTGATACTGCGATGCATTTATTAATAAAAGCTGACGTCTTTGTGGGACATGTCCAGCTGCATTAGTGATTTATGAATGAACAGAATCAGCTAAAACAGGGACTTTGTGGTCATATCCAAAGTGGCTTTTGTTGTCATGGTTTCAGTCTTAAATACATAAATTAGATAATAATATGATTTTTTTCTTCTTCTGCCGCCTTTCATTTTATTTGTCTGTTTTTTATTTTCTTCTACTGTATGTATTATTGTTGTGTGTTTTTATAAAATGAATAAATAAAAAAATCAAATCAAATACATAAAACCAATTATTTCTACATGTAAAAAAGAACACTTTTTAAGAGGATACTCCAGTCATCTTCAAAGTGATGTTCTGTCTCATAGTCATTGATATTTAGTTCTTTATCATCTGCAACATTAATCATGGAATGTGAAGAAAGAGGCGTTGAGAATGTTTTTGTCCAAGAAGGACTTACGATTAACCAAGCAACTATGGAATTTTTAAATCAATATTTAGGCTTATACAACTCTTTCTGTATAGTCCATCCACTCATGCATCCCTTATCTTTCCCTGCCGTTTCCTTTCTGTAAAGGTTGCAAGTCCATCTCAGGCCCACATAGACACAGACAACCTGTCAGTCTCTCTCTCACAACATGAACAATTTATCAATTAACTTAACATGCATATGTTTGGTTTGTGGGAGGAAACCAGAGTATCCAGAGAAAACCCACACATATAAGGAGAGAACATACAAACTCCACCCTGAAAGGCCCCTTGCCTGGGATTTGATATGGCAACCTTCTCGCTGAGAAGCAGCAGCTCTGCTAACTGCACAACTGTGCTGCCTTTCAGGTATAGTCAAATACAATAATTGTTTCTAAACGGTATACATAAAACCAGTACAGTATAGTGCTTTTCTATCTTATCAAGACACTCAAAGCACTTTACACTATGACCTGTGCCCTCATTTACCCATTCTAACAACCAAACTTTTGTTTTTCACATCCATTCATCCGTTATCTTCCACTTGTTCTGAAGTTGGGTCATGGGGGCAGAAGCTTGAGTAGGGAGGTCCAGACATTTCTTTCCACAGCCACCTATTCCAGCTTTTCTGGGAGGACTCCAAGGCATTCCTAGGACAACAGAGAGACATAGTCTTTCCAGCCTGTCCTGGGTCTTCCCTTGGGTCTCCTCCCAGTCAGACATGCCCAAAGCACCAGCCTAGGGGGACGAGTGGAAAACTGCTTTTAAAACGCCTCTTGGACATTTTGAATACCTGGTCATGCCTTTTGGGTTGACCAATGCCCCGGCAGTTTTCCAAGCTCTTGTTAACGACGTCCTACGTGATTTCCTTCAGGTCTTTGTTTTTGTATACCTAGATGACATCTTGATCTACTCCAAAGACGAGACGCAACACACTCGACACGTCAAAGCGGTCCTTCAACGTTTATTGGAGAATCAGCTGTTCGTTAAAGCCGAGAAGTGTGAGTTCCACAAATCTTCTATCACCTTCTTGGGATTCATCTTTGAAAGAGGACAGGTGAGGTCTGACCCGGACAAGACTACAGCAGTGGTGGATTGGCCTGTGCCCTCCAATAGGAAGCAGCTACAGCGATTCCTGGGGTTTGCCAACTTTTACAGACGCTTTATTAAGAACTACAGCAAGGTGGCCATCCCTCTCACACAACTCACCTCTACCCGTGTACAGTTTGCCTGGACTGCTGAAGCAGACACTGCTTTTTCTACCTTAAAACATCTTTTCTCCACAGCTCCAATCTTATCACATCCGGATGTTTCAAAACAGTTCATCGTTGAGGTCGACGCCTCTGACGCCGGAGTCGGGGCGGTCCTTTCTCAACGGTCATCCGATGATGGGAAACTCCACCCATGTGCCTTCTTCTCCCGTCGCCTGTCTTCTGCTGAGGCCAACTACGACGTGGGTGACCGTGAACTGTGGGATTCTTGGTTTTTTCTGTCTGTTTGTCACTCTTCCTTCCACAGCCAATCACTCAACTCACCACACCTGCTGCCATTCTGAGGAGGACTGCTTACTCACCTATTTAAGCAGCTGCCAGACACCTCCTCAGCGCTGGGACATCTTCTTCCATTTGGACCTTCCACGGCCTGACTCTGGTCTTCTCCAAGACCTTCCTCATCCACGGGTCTCAACCTCTGTGGATCATTAGATGTCCTCATCTGCACCGTCTGGTCTCAGCCTGCTCCTCTCTCCAACTGGATCCTCTCACTCCACCTGCTGCAACCCCAGGAATCCCACCTTCAACTCTCCTCCAGAACACCTCCTGCAAAACAAAGTAAGGATTTCAATTCTTCAACTCAAGATTCAAAACCATCATACAACCCACGGATATATATACTCACCAACTCTCTCCCCTTCCTTTACAGCTGCTCGAGTACTTTTTTTATCTGCACTGTAAATAAACTTCACTTAACTTTTGCCCTGCCTTGTGTCCTTACTTCCTTGGTCTGCTATTTGGGGTCAACGTTAAAACCAAACCTGATAAAAACACCACAAGTGACATTTAGTATATAAAATTATTAATGTTTGATCATTTTTTATAAGCAAATTAAAATAAATGTGGCCATCAGAGTCCAATACTGTACAATAACCTGAGCTGGCAACCTAACTCCACAAACAAACAAAGAAAAAAACAAACTCACCAGTTGCCACTTTTAGAATAAACAGTCCGCTGAAGGATTTTATCACAAACAGACTCCTAAAAGTGGAGAGGATATCAGTCAGGAATGGTACTATAATAGTATAAGCATTAGATAAAGGCTAGTATTAGCATGTTAGCTCCAAAAACAAACTCACCAGTTGCCACTTTTAGAATAAACAGTCAGCTGAAGGCTTTTTTCACAAACAGCCATCTAAAATTTGAGAGGCATATCAGTCAGAAATGCAAATAGACATTAGATAAAGGGCTTTCAATACTAATTTAAAACTTACCTGAGCAAGCCTGCTTGAATCACTGACACACGGCTAATTTTCCAGACAAAAAAATAAAATTTAAATAAAATAAACGGCCGGAAACACGCGATCGGTAGGTTGAGCTCACGTTAGACTGTTCAGGGCGGTGAAAACTGTGCCCAGCATCTTCCCATTGTTTTGTAACATCGTGGAATAACTGTGCATGTGCCATTTATAACGAGAGTCTATGGATAAGTGAGCACCCCCAAAACAGGAAATATGTCACCAATCAGAAAACGTTTTTTGAAACAAACAATATAACTCATCATTACTCATAAAATATTTATCCTACACAACTAAAAACATATATATGCATATATTTCAAAATATTTTTATTTTATTATTTCATTTTTATTATTTTTTTTAAAGTCTTCAATGTAAAATGGTTCAGAAGTTCCAGTGGGGTGGCACCCTAGCGCCCCCTATTGGCCGGCCACCCCTGCTGACATCTCATCTAATGCCCCTTTTCCACTCGCTCGGCGCAGAGCGGATCAGTCTGGTCCGGTCTGGTTCAATTCGAATCGGTTCAGATGTAGCTCTGTCTCCATTCACTTCTGTAGCCCTTCGGTGGGCGGGGTGTAGGATCCTACTCTCTCACACGTGGTGGAGGTAGTGTTCCCTTAACTATTTTCTTTTGCCATGATATCTATTATGTTCGAGCTCCAACAATACGATCAGCTACGCTTCGGTTTGGTGCGGGCGAGGACAAGCTCAGATGGAGGATCTGTTGTTGTTCTGAAAAGACCCACAATGCACCTTACCCCAATAAAAGACAAACGTAAGATAATTTGCCTGAATCAAGTGTTTGAAAAAAAAACATTTGTTTGAGAAGGGGCAGATATAGTAAGATTATTTTCTTCTGCTTCCTTTCATGTCATGTATTGTTTTATTTCTTGTTGTTTTGTAAATAATTTTCTTGTGTTTTTTTAATCTGGAATGAATAAATAATCTAAACATAAAAAAAAGAAGTCATACCAAGTGGGAA
Source organism: Garcialebias charrua (assembly GCA_038048925.1). Lineage (NCBI taxonomy): Eukaryota > Metazoa > Chordata > Actinopteri > Cyprinodontiformes > Rivulidae > Garcialebias > Garcialebias charrua. The sequence goes on along the minus strand of JBBPBX010006459.1, from coordinate 16,528 downwards.
TCGAATCCACTTGGTCTAGATGACGTTTGGAGCAGGAACCAGCCCAACGCGTTTCCAGTGAGCTACTGAGATGTGTTCATCTTTCAAGGTCCACATTTGTTTTAAACAACCCACACTGTCATAAAATTCTGGCTACGCCCCTGTTTATGACGTGAAGGACGGCACGCTTCAGCCCGCCTGAACCCTGCTCTGAAATCGGTCCGGAATCGCGGTGCGGCGCGGCTCATATGTGAGGTGGAAAATGCGCCCAGCCCGCTTCTGGCACGCAAATATTGCGCAATAACCGACCCGAACCAGCAAGTGGAAAAGGGGCATAAGTCTATCTTCCACAACTCTCTCCCAGATCTTCATTTTGTGCCTCAACAGCTTAATTCCTCTGTAGTTGCTACAACTCCGTACATCACCCTTGTTCTTAAAAATGGGCACCAGCGCACTTCTTCTCCACTCCTCAGGCATTTTCTCACCATCAAATGTACCATTGAATATTTGAGTCAAAAACCTCACATTTCCAAACCTCCACTTTTGTCATTAGGTCCTACTGCCTTCCTCTTCATTATTTTCAGAGCTTTCCAGACTTCACTCAAATCTTTCCCACTTAATTCCTAGTCCATAGTTTGACCTCTGCTCTTCTTTCTTTGTCATTCTCTTCATTCATTAGCTCCTCAAAATACTCCTTCCATCTTCCCATCATGCTGCCCTCACTTGTTAGAACATTTGATTTTAAAATAAATAAAATCAAAGTCAAAGTTTTTTTATTTGTCATTCCACCACATGTGGTGCATGTGGTAGAACGAAAATTG
>JBBPBX010006459.1:0-15206 GCA_038048925.1 Garcialebias charrua | reverse complement strand
CACTCTCTGCAAAGCTTTTCTAAAATGTGAACGTGATCAAGTGAACCTAAGTCAAACCCAAATTAAAACCTGTAACAAACTGTGAGTGTAGTTGTAAATCATTTATCTAATTAAACACCTAGCTTTCCTTGAAGTCTTGAGTCTGTGTATCACCCTCCGCCTTTCATGCCAGACTTATAGATCACCTTACAATGAGAAGGGCCAGTTATAACTATTTTTGTTTCATTCATTTGATGCTGCAGCAGCCTCTCAGGTGATCTAAGTGCTTGAAGTATATGTTGAGGATGACTCTCAGCTACCACCACACCCAATCTGAGCTCAGTACTGTAGTTGTAAAACTGACTTAGTTATAACAATTTCTGTATTTGCTATAAGGTTGCCTTGCTATGGTGGCCATCTTGAAAAGGGTTGACTGTAAAAGTTAAGCAGCTGTAGCTGCGTGTCCACTTACTCCTGTCTGGGAGTTTCATTAAAATATGTTCTATGTTCATGAGATAATTTGAGCAAAGCACGGTTGGCACCAGCAGTTAAAAAGAGCTTGCATTATTGGTTAGTGCTTGGAAAAGACTCTCAGCTACTACCACACCAAATATGAGCTGAACATCTATAAATTTAAAATTTTTGTTATAGGTACACCCAACCTCTCATACTACTGGACATCAGGGACTCCGACCACCCAGAAAGGAAAAGCAGGTGGAAATGGACGTATGGGAAATGTGTCCAAACCTTCTCATATAGTAGGGTTAGGTAGGGAGATTTTCATATGACATTAATCTTCCTGTTACACCTGCCCCCCACCCCCACGCACAGTCGGCTCAATTAGTAACCAATAATCACTGATTACACTGATTAGAGCCCATTATTCTACCCAGAAATTCAAATTACAATCTGCCTGAATGATCTAAAGAGATATTTATGAGTCATTTTAAACACAACCACATTTATTTTAATTCTTAGATGGTAAAACTGTCATAAATTAGGTCTAAAACCGACGTCACGTTGCAAACTGATCTCTGCAGCCGTCAGTGTTACAGATTATGAAAGACAAGTTATATCAAATATCATAATTATCACCTACTAGAAAAGGCAGGCAGTGGACTTTGATACAACCATCAGACAATATTGGATGTGGTCAGTTCCCACTCTTTCTCTGAATAATCTGTAATCACTCCATCTTTGGTCACCTGCTGGTTTCCCCACCCCCTCCATCTACCCCCTCCTGAGCAGAGAGGTGAAGATCTTGCCAGCTCACATGCCCCTCCTCCTCTTCCTCCAGCTTTTCCTCTGTTCATCACCCTCCCTTCATGATTTAGTGCTCCTTTTGCAGCATCCTCGTCCCATTTTCAGAAAATTAAAATCCATTTTCTCCACGCTGTGCTCTGGTGCCATCACAAGCTCATTCTCCATCTGCTGTGGCTGCAGGAGGGAAGAAACACTTTTAATGAACACTAATCCAATCTACTGAGAATGACCTACAGCCCTCAGGTCGTTTCACAAGAACCATCATCTGTGTCCAGACAGTCATCCCTCTGATGACCTATACGCCTGCAGGTGAGGCGCTTTATCTTCAGTGGATTTATTTCCCCTAATTGGTATTTTTAGGCATAAAATAAGAATTAGTTTCAATGCTGACTCTTGGAGCTAATTCGATGAACAGCCAGTAATTAGGCAATAATATTTCATCCATTCAACTTTTATTTAGTCAGGTAAATCTCATTGAGCCTCGTGGGCTCATTTATTAAAGCAACCTGCTATAAACTAAAGAATGATGAACAGCAATGGTAGAATTTTCTTAATTAAACAACAAACAACAGAAAAACATAAGAGAGAAATACAAAGTGAAATGCAAAGTATCAAAAACTAGCAAAACACCACAAGGTAGATGTACAAAATCAAAAACAAGAACATATCTGCAATGGTTTTTGCCAGGATTCCAAAAGATTCTTAAAACCATTTAGAGACGGCAAGGCCGAGAACTTCAGATCTTTTTGTAAGATATTCAGGAAGCAGGAGCAGAGTAGGAGAAGGCCCTTTTTCCAAGTTCAGTCCTCACTGACGGAACACTGCAGGTAATCATGTCCTGAGAGCGCACGCTGTAGCTGCACTCACGCAGAGACATGTAGGAGGAGATGTATGAGGGCAGCAGAGAAGTGATTTAAAGATGAAAATGTACCAGTGGAAGAGTCTGCGTGAGGATAATGATGTCCAGTTAACCAGTGAATACAGGGTGCAGTGGTGGGTACGATAATCACAGCCAGTTATGAATCTTAGTGCACCATGATAGACAACATCCAACATCCGCAGGGTGCTTGTAGGAGCATTCATGTAGAGAATGTCACCGTAATCAATGGAGGGAAGGAAAGTCACAGATACAAGGCGTTTCCTAACATTCAGTGTTAGACATGATCTGTTTCTGAAAAAGAAACCCAGTTTAACTTTCAGTTTCTTAGGTTTTCCACGTGGAGTTTAAAAAAAGGTCAAAAAGGCGTTCAATACAAGATCAACTGGACTTTATTTGTAACAGAAAACGTTTCAACTCCCATCCGGGAGGCTTTCTCAATTCCATGAACAACTGTGAGAAGTTTGGAGTTATAACAGAACCACGCACCATCATGTGTAAGTTTCAAGCTGAGGTAACACATGTAAATTGACAGATCACACCTCAACAGTAGGGGGTTCCCTTGAGGTCTCTGACAGAAGCGCAACACTGTATGTAAATTGACAAAAAACAACTCCCAACCAAAAACAGAGGCTTCTCAAAGAAATTTGTTAGTCTAATTTACAGACAAGACACCTCTGTTCCCATCCGGTGTAAAACGTTTCGGAATCAGTTCCAAAACTGAGTTATAAGTCTTGGAAAGCTGAAATCTCAGACCTCCTCCTCTGTTGAGAGAAGGTTTTTCTCTCTTAAAGGTGGGGTATGCTATTTCTTGAACACTCTGGGACTTAGAAATATTTTCAGCGCAGAAAAGCATTCTGTTACCTCCCCTCAGAGCTATATATGGCTCAGAGGGGGAGCCACAGTCCGTGCTTCTGCTGAATTTTAGTTCTGCTCCGCCCCCTGCTGTGTGTCTGCTCGGAGCGCTTCAATATTCTGTGATTATATGTTATAAAAACCTTTTAAAAATATAATAAAACCATAGAGCACTTGTCCAACAACACAAAACCCAGCAGAAATCATCAGAGCTTCACGAAGCAACGTTGGACATGATTCAATTCGCTCGTGACTTCCTCTTTCTGTCAGTGCAGGTTTGGAATGCTCCGCCTCCACTACATGTCCTGTCTGCGCTGCAAAGTTCTGTGATTATATGTTAATAAAACCTTTTAAAAATATTATAAAACCATGGAGCACTTGTCCAACAACACAAAAACCAGCAGAAATCAGCAGAGGTTCACGAAGCAACGTTGGACATGATTCAATTCGCTCGTGATTTCCTCTTTCTGTCAGCGCAGGTTTGGAATGTCTGGAATGCTCCGCCCCCACTCCATGTCCTGTCTCTGCGCTGCGAAGTTCTGTGTTTATATGATAATATAACTGTTTAAAAAATATAATAAAACCATGAATCACTCGTCCAACAACACAAAAAGACCCTGTAATCAGCAGAGCATCACCAGCCAATTTGGACATGATTTAATTCGCTCGTGAGTCGTGACAAATCCATTTCCTCATTCCTGTGAGTGGAGGATGAAGCGATCACTTGACTTTTGGCAAAAAAACTAAATAAAAGTCCAGCTCTGGGATGAAGAAGGGATATTTAATACATTTGTGTCACATAAAAAACAGTCCTGCATCGCTTTGCAATCCTTTGAATGAGAACGAGCCGCGGCGCTGAGGCTGTGACAGGCGGGGGCGTGGGTTGGGGCGTGACAAACAACTCTGTTTTTATTGGCTGGTCAGTGTCCGGGTCACTCTGTGTTTTCAGTGTTTTTATAAATGCTGATAGAGAAGCAAGGGGACTATAGTTTTTTTCAGAGATTACTTTGTCTAACATCAGTCTGTCAGTAGATCGTGACAGAGTGAAGAAATATGTTAAAAATATATTGTTTGAAAAGTTACAGACTACATTACAATGTTACATACCCCACCTTTAACATAAACAGCTTCCTTCACACCTCTCTTAAACCATCTGTGCTCTCGGTCCAAAATTTGCACATTCTGGTCCTCAAATGAGTGACCCTTGTCCGTGAGGTGGAGGTGAACAGCTGAGTTTTGTCCAGAGGAGGTTAATCTCCTATGTTGAGACATTCTTTTGTGGATGAGCTGCTTCGTTTCTCCAATGTAACGGTCTGAGCAGGAGAAACGAAGCAGCTCATTCACAAAAGAATGTCTCAACATAGGAGAGCAACCTCCTCTGGACAAAACTCAGCTGTTCACCTCCACCTCACGGACAAGGGTCACTCATTTGAGGACCAGAATGTGCAAATTTTGGACCGAGAGCACAGATGGTTTGAGAGAGGTGTGAAGGAAGCTGTTTATGTTAAGAGAGAAAAACCTTCTCTCAACAGAGGAGGAGGTCTGAGATTTCAGCTTTCCAAGACTTATAACTCAGTTTTGGAACTGATTCCGAAACGTTTTACACCGGATGGGAACAGAGGTGTCTTGTCTGTAAATTAGACTAACAAATTTCTTTGAGAAGCCTCTGTTTGTTGGTTGGGAGTTGTTTTTTGTCAATTTACATACAGTGTTGCGCTTCTGTCAGAGACCTCAAGGGAACCCCCTACTGTTGAGGTGTGATCTGTCAATTTACATGTATGTGTTACCTCAGCTTGAAACTTACACATGATGGTGCGTGGTTCTGTTATAACTCCAAACTTCTCACAGTTGTTCATGGAATTGAGAAAGCCTCCCGGATGGGAGTCGAAACGTTTTCTGTTACAAATAAAGTCCAGTTGATCTTGTATTGAACGCCTTTTTGATTTTTCATGTCCTGGACGACTGAGAATCTTCACCAGCTTAAAAAAGAGATGTGAATCGACCAGGATACCCAAATATTTATAGGAATCAACAAACTCAATTGGGACACCGTTTGAGGATAAAATCAGAGGAAGATCTGCTGGGACCGACTTCCTACTTGAAAAAAACATCCCTTTTGTTTTATCAGCATTCAGTACAAGTTTGAGACGAAACAAATCTGACTGAATGATGTCAAAAGCGGATTGCAAAGACTGGAAAGCCTTAGCTACTGTTTTAGCTCGGCAGTAAACAACTGTGTCATCAGCATTGAAATGTAAGGATGCATCAGGGATGCTCTGAACTACATTAGCTATGTAAATTGTAAAGAGGGTTGGTCCTAAGACTGAGCCTTGTGGAACACCATTTTTAACCGTTAAATAACTGGAAGAAGTACCGTTGTGCTGAACACATTGCCTCCGATTGGACAGATAATAGAAAACCAACCAATGGTGTGATCAGAGAAACCGATTTCTGAGAGCTTATGACACAAGATGTTATGATCCACAGTGTCAAAAGCTTTAGACAGGTCTAAGAAAAGTGCAGCACAATAATTCTTAGCATCCAATGCTTAAACAACGTCACTAAGAACCTTCAGAGAAGCAGTCGTTGTGCTGTGTTTTTTCCTGATACCAGATTGAAGGAGAGGTAAGACGTTAAATGAGTCCAAATAATTTCTGATCTGAGAGTTTATCAATTTTTCTAGAACCTTGGCTAAAATGCAGAGTTTAGAGATCGGTCGATAGTTGTTTAGTGAAGTGGGGTCACCTCCCTTCAGCAAAGGAAGAACAAAGGCTGTTTTCCAAGCATCTGGAATGGAATTTTGGCTTATGGACAGATTAAAGATGTGGGTCACAGGGACTGAAATGATATGAGCAGCCAGCCTTAAGAAATAAGGTGGAAGTTCATCTGGGCCAGCAGATTTTTTAGGATCAAGATCTTTTAACAATTCATTTACCTCATTGACTGAGAACGGAGAAAAAGAGAAGGTGTGATTAACTGAGGATTGACTTGTAGGAGGGATTTGTAGAAGTTTGATTGTTAGATGAAGTGGATGATTTTCCATTTATAACTGTATCAAATAATGAACTAGAAGCAACAAAATGTTTATTGAAACAGTTCAGGATCTCGTGCTTATTTGACACAGGAACAGAGTCAACAAGAAGTTGTGATGGAAGGTCAGATGATTGGGGGATGCCTGAGAGAGATTTGATGGTTTTCCAGAATTTTTTAGGATCGTTTAGATTTTTGGAGGTCTGAGATAAGAAGTAATTACGTTTTGCGGCTTTGATGGCAGTTGTGCATTTATTCCTCAGCTGCCGAAAATTCAACCAATCAGTGTCTGAGTGTGATTTTCTTGCTGCGGCCCAAAGATGATCTCTCCTATGCAGGAGGTCAGCTAGTTCAGGAGTAAACCAGGGGCTGTCACGGCCCTTTATCCTGAACTGCCGGAAAGGAGCGTGTTTGTTTACAAAGTAAATGAAACTGTCATGAAAATAGTTCCAAGCGGTGTTCACGTCGTTGATTAATAGAATACGTTGCCAATCAAAGTGGGATAGATCCAGGAGGAATGACTGTTCACAGAAACGTTTCAAATCCCTTTTTTGAACTATTCTGGCTTAGCAGGTAGAAGTTTAGTGGATCTAAGAGCTGCTATTACGGAATGATCACTCAAAATGTTAGCAAATACACCTGTACCAGGAAATTTGTGAGGTGCATTTGTGAAAAACAAATCTAAGGTGGAAGATTTTTCGGGACATTTTTTGTTTGGTGGCCTGGTGGCGGCGCAAACAAACGCTGCGGCTTCTCTCTCTCCCGACAACACTGTGTTTTCGTCTTTTTTGTCCTGCATGCCGCAATGTGCCGGCACGTCTTCGTCATGTCTACGTGTTCAAGAACGCAAGTGTAGCCGTGAGTTCCTGCTTGATGTCGGAAAAACCGCTTATTTGGGAATAAATAGCGAGCTCGAGGAGAAGCTACGTGACTGCGGCCTGCTCTAGAAGCCAGCCCCGAGCCTCCCTTCATCGCGCCCGCAGTGGAAGCGCCACAAGCGGCGTGACAGGAAGCAGAAGCGGGGTAAGCGCGGAGGTATCAGAGCTAGGCTAGCAGCTAGCCCACACAAGCCGGCTATTCCATCCATGGTTTTGGCTAACGTACGCTCCTTGGACAATAAACTGGATTATATACGCCTGCTACGAACGACACAAAAGACTGTGAGAGACTGTTGTGTGTTTGTATTCACGGAAACGTGGCTTAACAACAACGTTCCGGACCATGCTATCAGCTCGAGCGGCTAACATGCTACAGAGCGGACCGAACCCTCATCAAGGGAGGTAAGACACGCAGAGGGGGGCTCTGTGTTTACATCAACAATGCATGGTGTCTGGATGCTGTTGTGGTCTACAAACACTGCTCAACTTTAGTGGAGTTTATGACTATTAAATGCAGACCGTTCTATTTACCGAGGGAATTTACAGCTGTTATGATCGTTGCTGTATATATTCCTCCAAGCTCCAACAGCAAAGTTAGAGGTGAGGCACTGAATGAACTATATCTGCACATCAGTGAGCAACAAACAGCCCACCCTGATGCTTTTTTCCTCATGGCTGGTGATTTCAACCAAGCAGATTTAAAGAGTGTATTTCCAAAAACATACAGAAACATAAACATTCCAACAAGAGGCAAAAATACACTGGACCAAGTTTACACCACCATGAAAGGAGCTTACAAGGCCCTCCCCCTCCCCCACATCGGTGCTCTGATCATATCTGTGTTATGCTAAAGCCAGCATACAGGCCACTGGTGAAAGTCACAAAACCAGTTCGCAAGCAGATACGAGTATGGCCAGAGGGGTCTTCAGAGGCACTCCAGGACTGTTTTGACACCACAGATTGGAGTATGTTCAAAGAAGCTGCTACCACAAACAACACATGTCTCCAGGAGTACTCAGACACTGTATGTTCATACATCACCAAGTGCATTGATGATGTAACCAACCTCAAAACCATCACTGTTCGGGCAAATCAGAAGCCATGGCTGACAGCAGAGGTTTACAGACTCCTGAGAGCCAGGAATGCTGCCTTCACAGCGGGAGATCAGGTGGACCTGAGGACAGCCAGAAACAACCTGGCCCGGGGCATCAGAAAGGCCAAGAAGCAGTATTCCAGGAAAATAGCTCACCGCTTCAAGGACAGCAAGGATACATGCAGTCTGTGGCAGGGAATACAGACCATCACAAACTACAAACCATCCCCACAGACCTGTGACAGCACAACCTCTACGCTGAATGAACTGAATGACTTCTTTGCTCGGTTTGAGGCATGTAACAGTAAACCTGCACAAAAACTCACCCCCTCTCCTGATGACCAGGTGCTAGCGCTGTCCTCAGACAGCGTGAGGCGATCATTCATCAAGATCAACGCCCGGAAAGCTTCTGGTCCTGACAACATACCTGGTCGTGTGCTGAAGGACTGTGCAGGAGAACTCGCAGTGGTCTTCACGGACATCTTTAACATCTCACTGAGTCAGGCCATCGTCCCCACCTGTTTCAAAGCCACCACCATCATCCCTGTCCCAAAGAAGGAAACGCCCTCCTGCCTCAATGACTATCGTCCAGTAGCACTCACCCCCATCCTGATGAAGTGCTTCAAACGGCTAGTCATGAAAAGCATCACATCTGTCCTCCCTGCCTCCCTGATCCCTTCCAATTTGCATATCGGCCTAATCGCTCAACCGACGATGCCATCTCCTCTGCCCTCCACACAGCTCTCACACATCTGGACACGAAAGACTCCTATGTCAGAATGCTGTTCATCGACTTCAGCTCGGCATTCAACACCATCATCCCCCAACAGCTCATCCTTAAACTGGACAGTCTGGGGCTGAACACCTCAATGTGTAACTGGCTGCTAGACTTCCTGACCGGGAGACCACAGGCAGTACGGGTCGGGAATAACACATCCAGCACCATCACATTGAATACAGGAGCCCCACAAGGATGTGTGCTGAGCCCCCTTCTATTCACCCTGCTAACACACGACTGCACACCATCATACAGCTCCAACCACTTCATCAAGTTTGCGGACGACACAACAGTGGTGGGTCTCATCAGCAACAACGATGAGACGGACTACAGGAACGAGGTGAGCCGCCTGGCCTTGTGGTGCGGACACAACAATCTCACTCTCAACGTGGAGAAGACAAAGGAGATTGTTGTGGACTTCAGGAAGAGGGATGCCCAACATGCCCCTCTGACCATCAACAGCACCACAGTGGAGAGAGTGGACAGCACCAAGTTCCTGGGAGTGCACGTCTCAGAGGACCTGTCCTGGAGCAGGAACACTGCATCACTGGCCAAGAAGGCTCACCAGCGCCTCTACTTTCTCCGCAAGCTGAAAAGGGCTGGAGCTCCAACCCCCATCATGTGCACCTTCTACAGGGGTGCCATAGAAAGTGTCCTGACCAGCTGCATCACTGTGTGGTTTGGTGCATGTACTGCATCCTGCCGCAAGAGCCTCCAGCGCATCGTGAGAGCAGCTGAGAAGATTGTCGGCACCTCCTTCCCCTCACTACAGGACTTACACAGCAACCGCCTCACTCGGAAAGCCCTCTGCATGGCAGGTGATCCCACACACCCACTACACAGCTGCTTCAGCCTGTTGCCTTCAGGGAGGAGACTGAGGAGTCTCCAGGCTCGAACCAGCAGACTAAATGACAGCTCTGTTCATCAGGCAGTCAGGATGCTTAACTCTCTACCTGCTCTGCCCTCCCTCCCACTTGTACTGCATTAACACTAAAAACTTTCACACATTACCACACAACACAATAGACTTTAACACTGGACTCTGTGTCATCAAAACGGGTTATTCACTCAACTCACGGTCATGTGCTCAAGTTTGCACTACTTCTTATATTTGCACTAATGTCTGTATTACATTACTGCCTATAGTCATACTACTGTTTACATTCACTGTTTACATTTATTACTACTGTTTACATTCATTACTACTGTTTACATTTATTACTACTGTTTACATTTACACTACTTTTTATATCTACACTACTGCTGATATATATATATTTTTTACTAGCCTTATTGCATATGCCACTTTACCTCTATACCAATATCAACTACCTCATACATATACTGTGTACATAAACTTCATATGCTGCTTTGTCACTCTATTACAAATGTCAATGCCAGAACTTTCATTTTATTTTATAGATATACTTTTTACACTTTTATACTACTATGCAAAAAACTCAGGACAGTATTACACTTTTGTTATTTCATTTTATGCTTATGTTTATTAAATGTTTAGTGTTTTAGTGTTGGTGTAACTTTTCATACTTTCATACTACTACTATGCAAAAACTACTATGCAAAAACTCAGGACAGTATTACACTTTTATTATTTCATTTTATGCTTATGTTTATTAAATGTTTTAGTGTTTAAATGTTTACTGTTGCACCGAGGGACAGAGAGAAATGCAATTTCAATCCTGTGTATGTCCTGTACATATTGCAGTTTTGACAATAAAGTTGACTTTGACTTTGAATAAGTTGTGTTATATTGAGAGAAAGACAACATTCCTTGAATTTATCACAGAGAGGGGTCGACTTATTCCAATCAATGTTGAAGTCTCCTACCATAACAATCTCATTGTGTTTTAAATTACCTATGAATTCAGTCAGAGAGGACAGAGCCTCAGGTGTTGCGGAGGGGGGACGATAACAACCTACAACAGTTAATATCTGACCTCCCTTCAAACTGATGTTCACAGCTAAAGCCTCAAACTGGTTTGCGATTGTTTTTTTAGATGCAATCCTGGTAGCCAAGGAGTCTCTGATGTAAATAGCGACTCCACCTCCCCTTTTATTACGATCACAACGATAGATCTTGAATTCATTGATTACCAGGTCATTTTTCAGAACAGATTTGTTGAGCCAAGTTTCAGAGATAAGGATCACATCTGCCCCAGAAGAACTGATTAGGATTTTCAATTTATCTAGTTTTTTTAGAAGGCTACGAGCGTTTACATGCAGGAAGCAGAGACCTGAAATATTTTTAAACTCATTAGGTGTACTGTAGTTAGTGATGGGACCTGGGTTAGTAAATTAATCCTGTGAAATGTAAAAAGATGACCGTACAAGTATTTTTTTTTGTTGCATAAAAGTCTAAAACATTTGGTGAATTGTTTAATTGAGGCAGTATGAGAATAAAAATAAAAAGGGCGGAGGTTTGCAGGAGAAGAGTGTCCTTTCTTCAACGAGAGGTGAGGAGAGAAGCAGCATGAGAGAAGAAGAGAAGGAGATGATGCTCGATGGGAGGAGAAACGCAGTTTTCTGTTTCAGAAAAGTGACACTCAGTGTGTATGTGTGTCCTTGCTTATGTTATGTTGTGAGGCCCATTTTTCTGAGTTATACCAAATTGTGAGAACCAACTGCTTCTTATGGGGCCCAAAGCCCGGGCCCCATAAGAAGCAGTCCCGTTGGTGGGCTAGGGGGTAGGTTTAGGACTAAGGTGTGAATTGAGGATGTGTTAAGTTTAGGGTAACATATGCATTGGTAATGGTTAGGTTTAGGGTAAAAGTCAGGGTTAGGCTATAGCAATCAATGAAAAATGAATGGAAGTCAATGCAATGGCCCCACAAAGATAGAAAAACAAACCTGTGTGTGTGTGTGTGTGTGTGTGTGTGTGTGTGTGTGTGTGTGTGTGTGTGTGTGTTGGTGTGTGTGAAGGTACAAGCAGGAAATGGACAAAGAGTGCTGGATGTAGCTTTCAGGACAGACTGGTTTTTCATGAGAGTGCTTCAGAAAGCAGCACAGAGAGGGACAAAGAGAGAATATGAAAAAATCTTTATGTCCCAGTTTTTAGTCTCTTTAAATGTGTATTTTTTTTATTGTTTTAAACGTTGGTAAATTATTTGCCGTTCTGAGACAGTTTTCCAGTGTCACAAAGAAACAGAGGGGATATAAAAAGCAAAGTGTATATTTTCTTGGTGATTGCTTGTGATTGTGAAGTCACTTTTGTGAACAGAGGCTCTGATGAGCTGTGATTACTGCCATAACCTGAAAATGGAAAACACAGCTATGTCATTGCCACCAGCAGGAAGGAAACACGTTGTATTTGACAAAAGGCGCTTTTAAACACCACACAGCTTATCTGCCATGAACTGGAACCAGGAGGTGTAATCCGTCAGGTTCTGGACTCCTGCAGCTTTCTGAGCAGATTTAAAGCTTTGCCATAAATGCTGAGCCTCAACAACAGAAATCTTTAAGTCCTGAAGAAAATGAAACCATACACTTTAATATATTTCAGAAACGTTTAGTGTGTCACTTCACGTTTAACATGTTACAACTCACGTTTGCTTCCCCCGTTATAGAGTCACATTACATCAGATCAGACCCATTTATCATCCATCCATCCATCTTCTTCCGCTTATCCGGGGTCGGGTCGCGGGGGTAGCAGCCTAAGTAGGGAGGCCCAGACTTCCCTCTCCCCAGCCACTTGGAGCAGCTCCTCCGGGGGAATCCCAAGGCGTTCCCAGGCCAGCCGAGAAACATAGTCCCTCCAGCGCGTCCTGGGTCTTCCTCTGGGTCTCCTCCCGGTGGGACATGCCCGGAACACCTCACCAGGGAGGCGTCCAGGAGGCATCCTAACCAGATGCCCGAGCCACCTCAACTGGCTCCTCTCGATGTGGAGAAGCAGCGGCTCTACTCCGAGTCCCTCCCGGATGACTGAGCTTCTCACCCTATCTCTAAGGGAGAGTCCAGCCACCCTGCGGAGAAAACTCATTTCAGCCGCTTGTATCCGAGATCTTGTTCTTTCGGTCATAACCCAAAGCTCATGACCATAGATGAGGGTGGGAACGTAGATCGATCGGTAAATTGAGAGCTTTGCCTTTTGACTCAGCTCTCTCTTCACCACGACAGACCGGTACAGCGCCCGCTTCACTGCGGACGCTGCACCTATCCGCCTATCGATCTCACGCTCCAGTTTTCCCTCATTCGTGAACAAGATCCCGAGATACTTAAACTCCTCCACTTGGGGCAGGACCTCCTCCCCGACCCGGAGAGGGCATGCTACCCTTTTCCGGCTCAAGACCATGGCCTCGGACTTGGAGGAACTGATCCTCATCCCGGCCGCATCACACTCGGCTGCAAACCGCTCCAGTGAAAGTTGTAAATCACGAACTGATGAAGCCAGTAGGACCACATCATCTGCAAAAAACAGAGAAGCGATTCTAAGGTCACCAAAACGGATCCTCTCAACACCTTGGCTGCGCCTAGAAATTCTGTCCATAAAAGTTATGAACAGAATCGGTGACAAAGGGCAACCTTGGCGGAGTCCAACTCTCACCGGAAACGAGCCTGACTTACTGCCGGCAATGCGGACCAAGCTCTGACACCGGTCGTACAGGGACCTAACAGCCCTTATCAAAGGGCCTGGTACCCCATACTCCCGGAGTACCCCCACAGAACCCCCCGAGGGACGCGGTCGAATGCCTTCTCCAAGTCCACAAAGCACATGTAAACTGGTTGGGCAAACTCCCACGCACCCTCCAGGACCCTGTTGAGGGTGTAGAGCTGGTCCAGTGTTCCACGACCAGGACGAAAACCACACTGCTCCTCCTGAATCCGAGGTTCGACTATCCGACGGACCCTCCTCTCCAGAACCCCTGAATAGACCTTACCAGGGAGGCTTAAGAGTGTGATCCCCCTATAGTTGGAACACACCCTACGGTCCCCCTTTTTGAATAGGGGAACCACCACCCCAGTCTGCCAATCCAAGGGAACTGCCCCCGATGTCCACGCGATATTGCAGAGTCGCGTAAGCCAACACAACCCTACAACATCCAGAGCCCTAAGGAACTCCGGGCGAATCTCATCCACCCCCGGAGCCTTGCCACCGCGGAGCTTTTTAACCACCTCGGCGACCTCAGCACCAGAGATCGGAGAACCCGACCCAAAGTCCCCAGGCTCCGCTTCCTCAGTGGAAGACGTGCCAGTAGGATTGAGGAGGTCTTCGAAGTATTCCGCCCACCGACTCACAACATCCCGAGTTGAGGTCAGCAGCACGCCACCCCCACCATAAATGGTGTTGGTCGCGTACCTCTTTCCCCCCCTGAGACGCCGGATGGTGGACCAGAATCGCCTCGAAGCCGTACGGAAGTCATTCTCCATGGCCTCTCCGAACTCCTCCCACGCCCGAGTTTTTGCCTCAGCAACCACCCGAGCCGCATGCCGCTTGGACTGCCGGTACCTATCAGCTGCTTCCGGGGTCCCACAAGCCAAAAAGGCCCAATAGGACTCCTTCTTCAGCCTGACAGCATCCCTCACTGCCGGTGTCCACCACCGGGTTCGAGGGTTGCCACCACGACAGGCACCAACAACCTTGCGGCCACAGCTCCGATAAGCTGCCTCGACAATAGAGGCGCGGAACACGGCCCACTCGGACTCCATGTCCCCCGCCTCCCTCGGAACGTGTTCAAAGCTCTCCCGGAGGTGGGAGTTAAAGCTCCGTCTTACGGGAGACTCTGCCAGACGTTCCCAGCAGACCCTCACAATACGTTTGGGTCTGCCAGGTCTGACCGGCATCCTCCCCCACCATCGGAGCCAACTCACCACCAGGTAGTGGTCAGTTGACAGCTCCGCCCCTCTCTTCACCCGAGTGTCCAAGACATGCGGCCGCAGATCAGATGAGACGACAACAAAGTCGATCATCGAACTGCGACCTAGGGTGTCCTGGTGCCAAGAGCACATATGGACACCCTTATGCTTAAACATGGTGTTCGTTATGGACAATCCATGACGAGCACAGAAGTCCAATAACAGAACACCACTCTGGTTCAGATCAGGGGGGCCGTTCCTCCCAACCACACCCCTCCAGGTCTCACTGTCATTGCCCACGTGAGCGTTGAAGTCCCCCAGTAGAACAAGGGAGTCCCCAGGAGGCGCACTCTCCAATACCCCCTCCAAGGACTCCAAAAAGGGTGGGTAGTCTGAGCTGCCGTTTGGTGCATAGGCACAAACAACAGTCAGAGCCCGTCCCCCCACACGTAGGCGAAGGGAGGCTACCCTCTCGTTCACCGGGGTGAACCCCAACGTACAGGCACCAAGATGGGGGGCAACCAGTATGCCCACTCCTGCTCGGCGCCTCTCACCAGGGGCAACTCCAGAGTGGAAGAGTGTCCAACCCCTCTCAAGGAAACTGGTTCCAGAGCCAGAGCCATGCGTTGAGGTGAGTCCGAC
>JBBPBX010006458.1:25789-62899 GCA_038048925.1 Garcialebias charrua | reverse complement strand
CAAAAACTATTGGTACAAACAGCATGCGGCTCAGATGTGTGTCTCCCCCACCCACACACACAACACACACACCAAAAAACACGTACGAGATGAGCGCCCCGCCATGGCAAGTTATCGAGGGGAAAACCTGCCAAACACTCTAATCATTTTAGGAAAATTTTCTTTCTAGTTTTTATCAAAAAGGCGTTCAATACAAGATCAGCTGGACTTTATTTGTTGCAGAAAACGTTTCGACTCCTATCCTATTCTGTTATAACTCCAAACTTTTCACAGTTTGTTCATGGAATTGAAAAAGCCTCTTGGATAGGAGTCGAAACGTTTTCTGCAACAAATAAAGTCCAGTTGATCTTGTATTGAACGCCTTTTTGATTTTTATCATGTCCTGGACGACTGAGAATCTTCACCTGCATATTCTAGTTTTTATGTTGCTTAAAGGTGCAATATGTAATTTCTGGAACACGCTGGAACTTAGGAAAATTTTGAACAGAGACGCGTTTCTGGTCCCTCCCCCTCAGAGCCATATATGGCTCTTCTCCCCCTCGCTCTCGCTGTAATTCAGCTCTGCTTCCGAATGCTCCGCCTCCACTGCATGTCCTGTCAGCCGCTGCGAAGTTCTGTGTTTATATGTTAATAAAACGTTCTAAAAAATAAAATAAAAACATGGAGTGCTGGTCCAGAACACCAGGAAATCTGCAGAGCCGCGCACAGCCACGTTGGACATGAGTTTAATTCGCTCGTGACAAATTCATCCATTTCCTCAATGTTTCTGTCATGAGTCAGTGGAGGAGGAAGCGATCACTTGACTTTTGGCAAAAAAACAAAAGAAAAGTCCAGATCAGGGATGAAGAAGGGGAATTTAATACATTTGTGTCACATACAAAACAGTTTTGCATCGCTTTGCAATTATTTCAACGAGAACCTGCGCGGCCGCGGGGGCTGCAGGCGGGGGGGCGTGGGTTAGGAGCGTGAGAAGTGAGAAGCTCTGTTTTTATTGGCTGGTTAACGGCGGGTCACTGTGGCTTTTTAGAAATGCTTTTAGAGAAGCAAGGGGACTATAGTTTTTTTCAGAGATTACTTTGTCTAACATCAGTCTGTCAGGAGATAGTGACAGAGTGAAGAAATATGTTAAAAAATATATTTTTAGACGACTTACAGACTGCACTACAGAACTGCAGACTGCAGCTTTAAGAGAACTGCAGACTGCAGCTTTAAGAGTAGTTTCCTAAAAGGACTGGGGTGGTCGAAGATTGCTCTATGGGGGCCAGGACCACCATTGGCCACCCCCTGGCTCCACCTCTGCACCAAGTGTTGGATAAAACTTCTCCCTCCTCTCCAGGATCTGTTCCTCTGCGCCACCTTGGACGATAAAACAAAACCACCTCTTGTTCTGCGGTGTACCGGTAACTCCTCCCCACTGGAATTCAGCGTTTCCTGTTCAGTTTCAGTTTGACTTCCTGCTGCGGCTAATGTTCTGTCAGCCGTCCAGAATATGTTGGACCGGTTCTGTTCAACATGATGACCCCAGAAATGTCTCGGTCAGTTTTAATAAGTGTTTTTCTCCACAGGTTTAAAAACTCTGACGCCCGCGCCAACCTCCCGTCCTGGGTCAGGCCTTACGTCCGCCTGTACGACGGCTTTGGGAACGTGGTTCGTGACGTCTCGCAGTTCTTCAGGGTCGCACAGAAAATAGTAAGTTTTCATCGTTCTTCTTGCAGCTTACCGTTCATTTCAGATAAAACAGTTTGTTTTCGAACGCTCCAGAGGCCCGTGGCCGTAAAGACGCCTGCAGCCAAAGCCTTTGCAGCTGAGTGTTTGGCTGAAGCCTCCAGCTGCTTCTCCTCCTGCTCCTCCTCTGAAAGCTGCTACGCCCAGAAGGCCACGGTCCTGGACGCTCACCTTCCGAGTCTGAAGAGGAGACGAGTCGGTCAGTGTGAAAGGAAAGAGACTGTTCACAAGTTGTATTTACCTGCATGCTGCTCTTTTTTTAACTGATGTCCACTCAAGCGTCAGTCTGTTGGCTTTTAATAATAATAATAATAATACAGATAGTCCTCGAGTTACAACGTTTCGCGGTTACGACACGCATCTCCCATTATTATTATTTTGAAATTTTTATTTTGAAAAGCCGAGTTACACAGTTTCCGGTTTTACGTTTTAACGTAGCGGCGGACATTACTCTCTAAAAAAGCTAAGTCTGGTCCTCTGGACATTCAAAAATCAAAACAAAACTGTACTGTGAACCCTGTTTTACGTCTTAAACGGAACAGAATACGGCAGATGGACCGAGCTGGACGGCGGTTTTACGTCGTAAATGAATGGAGAATACTGAGGAGGGACGGAGGAAAATGGCTTCACCAGCACACCAGTAGGAAATTAACTCTTTTTTTCCCCTTCATTATGGCTCCCAAATGTATGTGTTTTTTGATAATTATTTAGGGTACTGTGTGATAGGCTAAGTGCTTGGTAAAATACAGTATTGTACGTATAAGGTGCAGTTTGGACGTATGTTCCGACTTACGTCGAAATTTGCTTTACGCCGCCGCGCAGGAATGGAACTCCGTCGTAAGTCGAGGACTACCTGTAATAATAATAATAAAACAACTTAGATAAATAGCACCATTCAGCACCAAAAGTTTGCAAAATAAGTCTCAGTTTGACGGACATGAAATCAGTAAAATTACCGCCTAATTTAAATAAAGTCAGAGAACGGTGGAAGCAGAGCTGCCGGGCTGTAAAGGAAAAGCTAAAGTTCTTCTGAATAGAAATGGTGACTAAAAGCAGTGGAGGTGCGTGTCGACAGGAGAGCTTTAAAGTTGGAGCTAATACCATCCTCAGATGAACTGTGCTGAAATATTCAAAATAATTTCTGTAAACCAGCAACAAATTTAGTTGATGAGGAATATTTCCTGTTTCTAACACAACCTTTACAAAACCCTGATGAATCTTGAGTCACATTAACCCCCAAACGATCATTTGGGGTTAAGTCTTAATGAAAACATTAAAAATCTCATGTTCTAACAGTCATGACTCCTTGATGATGTTGGAGAAATTTGCTCAAGGTTTACGGATGTTTTTCACTACTATGTGTAGAGGAAATGGGGTTATAAATATATTGTTGATCATTTATGAGTTAAGCTTATAAAATTATGCATGTAATATGCAAATAACCTCGTGTGTGGGCACCACCTCTCCTTAGAGGAAAAATCAGTCTCTTATTTACCCCAAAATAATGTAAACTGAACGTGAGTTCTTTTATCACGTTTAAAGGGCATCTAATAAATTAATATGCACAGAGATATGCCAAAATAATCACAAATTCAGTTGAATTTTATGTATTTTATAAAAAGAATAATCTGTTAAAATTATGCATGACAAAAATTAACTGAACATCAAATGGCTTTGATGAGTAAAATAGATTAAACTTAAAAGCAGACTTAGGACTGGTTTCTTTCTAAGCTGAACTATGTTTAAGTTTACCGGTAATGTGCAGTTATTGTAATGTAAGGTCAAATGGTGTAAGGTGAGCTAAGTTGGTCTGATAAGTTGTGATGAAGGGTCCCCAGAAGCATTGAAGTCTTTGTCCTACCAGGATATAGATGGTCAGGAATGGTTCTGACAGCTGCTAAATGATACCAGTAAGGCCTGAGATGTTCCGGTGACTGAGAGGTTGAAGTTTCCTCAAAGTTCGCCTTGGAGGGACTACGGTCCGGCCACTGGCTCTGGAAGTCAGCTGGGATTTACCACTCCTCTGTGGTGTGATTTTGCCTGGCAGACAGCTCTCGGGTCAAAGCCAGCCTGTTCTGGTCAAGTGCTGGTTCTATATCTTCCGTCCCGTCTCTCGAGACGTCTGCAGAAAGGATCTCTCCTCTCTGAGGTCAAGTGCAGAAGGGTGTCTCTGCAGTTTTTCTGAAGTCCAGAGAAGCATGCAGGCTTCGGAGAGTCTCCACAGCGTGTGTCTTCACTCTGTGTCTTGTTCTCTATGTGAAGTGTGTCTCTAAAGAAGTTGAATCTGAAGAGTCTCTCTAAAGAAGTTGAATCTGAAGAGTTTCTCTAAAGAAGTTGAATCTGAAGAGTCTCTCTAAAGAAGTTGAATCTGAAGAGTCTCTCTAAAGAAGTTGAATCTGAAGAGTCTCTCTAAAGAAGTTGAATCTGAAGAGTCTCTCTAAAGAAGTTGAATCTGAAGTCTATCTAAAGAAGTTGAATCTGAAGAGTCTCTAAAGAAGTTGAATCTGAAGTCTCTAAAGAAGTTGAATCTGAAGAGTTTCTCTAAAGAAGTTGAATCTGAAGAGTCTCTCTAAAGAAGTTGAATCTGAAGAGTCTCTCTAAAGAAGTTGAATCTGAAGAGTCTCTCTAAAGAAGTTGAATCTGAAGAGTCTCTCTAAAGAAGTTGAATCTGAAGTCTATCTAAAGAAGTTGAATCTGAAGAGTCTCTAAAGAAGTTGAATCTGAAGTCTCTAAAGAAGTTGAATCTGAAGAGTCGCTCTAAAGAAGTTTAATCTGAAGAGTCGCTCTAAAGAAGTTGAATCTGAAGAGTCTCTCTAAAGAAGTTGAATCTGAAGAGTATCTAAAGAAGTTAAATCTGAAGAGTCTCTCTAAAGAAGTTGAATCTGAAGAGTCTCTCTAAAGAAGTTGAATCTGAAGAGTCTCTCTAAAGAAGTTGAATCTGAAGAGTCTCTCTAAAGAAGTTGAATCTGAAGAGTCTCTCTAAAGAAGTTGAATCTGAAGAGTCTCTCTAAAGAAGTTGAATCTGAAGAGTCTCTCTAAAGAAGTTGAATCTGAAGAGTCTCTCTAAAGAAGTTGAATCTGAAGAGTCTATCTAAAGAAGTTGAATCTGAAGAGTCTATCTAAAGAAGTTGAATCTGAAGAGTCTCTCTAAAGAAGTTGAATATGAAGAGTCTCTAAAGAAGTTGAATCTGAAGAGTCTCTCTAAAGAAGTTGAATCTGAAGAGTCTCTCTAAAGAAGTTGAATCTGAAGAGTCTATCTAAAGTTGAATCTGAAGAGTCTATCTAAAGAAGTTGAATCTGAAGAGTCTCTAAAGAAGTTGAATCTGAAGATTCTATCCAAAGAAGTTGAATCTGAAGAGTCTCTAAAGAAGTTGAATCTGAAGAGCCTCTCTAAAGAAGTTGAATCTGAAGTCTATCTAAAGAAGTTAAATCTGAAGAGTCTATCTAAAGAAGTTGAATCTGAAGAGTCTATCTAAAGAAGTTGAATCTGAAGAGTCTATCTAAAGAAGTTGATTCTGAAGAGTATATCTAAAGAAGTTGATTCTGAAGAGCCTCTCTAAAGAAGTTGAATCTGAAGTCTCTCTAAAGAAGTTGAATCTGAAGAGTCTCTCTAAAGAAGTTGAATCTGAAGAGTCTATCTAAAGAAGTTGAATCTGAAGAGTCTATCTAAAGAAGTTGAATCTGAAGAGTCTATCTAAAGAAGTTGAATCTGAAGAGTATATCTAAAGAAGTTGATTCTGAAGAGTCTCTAAAGAAGTTGAATCTAAAGAAGTTGAATCTGAAGAGTCTCTCTAAAGAAGTTGAATCTGAAGAGTCTCTAAAGAAGTTGAATCTGAAGAGTCTATCTAAAGAAGTTGAATCTGAAGAGTCTCTAAAGAAGTTGAATCTGAAGAGTCTCTAAAGAAGTTGAATCTGAAGAGTCTCTAAAGAAGTTGAATCTGAAGAGTCTCTAAAGAAGTTGAATCTGAAGAGTCTCTAAAGAAGTTGAATCTGAAGAGTCTCTCTAAAGAAGTTGAATCTGAAGAGTCTCTCTAAAGAAGTTGAATCTGAAGAGTCTCTAAAGAAGTTGAATCTGAAGAGTCTCTCTAAAGAAGTTGAATCTGAAGAGTCTCTCTAAAGAAGTTGAATCTGAAGAGTCTCTAAAGAAGTTGAATCTGAAGAGTCTCTCTAAAGAAGTTGAATCTGAAGAGTCTCTAAAGAAGTTGAATCTGAAGAGTCTCTAAAGAAGTTGAATCTGAAGAGTCTCTCTAAAGAAGTTGAATCTGAAGAGTCTCTCTAAAGAAGTTGAATCTGAAGAGTCTGTCTAAAGAAGTTGAATCTGAAGAGTCTATCTAAAGAAGTTGAATCTGAAGAGTCTCTAAAGAAGTTGAATCTGAAGAGTCTCTAAAGAAGTTGAATCTGAAGAGCCTCTCTAAAGAAGTGCAAAAGCTGTTTCTCTCTCTAAAAGTGAAACTTAACTGTGTGTTAAACAGATAAGACGGATCCACCTCGGGTGGGAGGTGCGGTTCTAACTTTTGCTTGTTTTTATAAATCTAACGTCTTGTTCTCTGCCTTAAAGTTTTCCTTTCAAAAGAGAGAATAAAACATGGATTATCTTAAAGAAAGATTACTTTAAACACACATTTTCATGAATAACATTCAGCATATGGAATAAAACAAAAATGACATCTTTGAATTAATAACATGCAATGTTTCAACCAAAGGTGTCGCTGTCCATCTGTCCATCTCCTGTAAAAAGTTTGAACAACGAAAGTGTTCTTTTGGTCTTATCTTCATGAGAACGAGTCCGGGGAGTGAAGCTAGATTCTTGCCGGTTACCCACTGGACCCGTGTCGGGCGGCGGAAGCGGCCGGTTTACATGCAAAGTCTATGTGGAGACGCGTCGAGGCGCGGCGTATCGTGAAGCGGCGCGTTTTGAGTGTTTGAAGCGGCGGCACGCGGCAGTTCCTTTCCGCGCACGCGCGCGTCCGAAGCAACCTACGCACTTAGCAGCGTCTGATCGAAAAGTTGATATTTTGCGGCTCGACGTTGCTCGACGCATCGCAACAACCAATCGGGAGAGCCTCTGCTATGTGATTACACAACGACAACGGGACTTTTTTTGGACTTTTTAAACTTACCCCATCGAGCCTCCATGAATTGGAACCAGACTCCGGTAAGAAACTTGGCATTTTAAACTGTCACGTGCTGCTGATTTTATCTGCCAGCAGCATGAAAACACAACTACCCGGAAAACGAGCTAGACTCCCTCCTCTGCCTCCCCCCAGTGCGCGTCAGACGCGTCTCAGTGTCTCCCAGTGTGACCGTGACAAGCGGCCAAAAGGGGGCGGCAGGAGCGTTCTGACAATTTAGGTGGGTACCCGGCATTATAGTCGACGTGTTGCGCAGCGCGCGCGCCAAAAGTGACGCAATATCACAGTCCCCGCCCTTGCGCGTTGGCCCCGCGCGTCGTCTTGGCGCGTGTCGTGCACCTCCGAATTTTTGAAACTCCGCAAGCCTAGTGCACGCGCGGTGGGCGCTACTGAATTGATTCGGGTGGGGACCTTCACGCCAGAGCCTGCAGCTGTCTGCACCGCTGTGGTCGTGGAGACGGCATCGCGACGCATGGAGGAATGTTTTTATGTGATACAAATGTATTAAATTCACCTTCTTCATCTCTGAGCTGGACTTTTCTTTTGTTGTTTTGCCAAAAGTCACGTGATCGCTTCCTCCTCGCTGACTCCATGCATTAAAACCGCAAGACACAAAAACTGTTGTTCTTATTATTCAGCACGCGAGCGGAGCATTTTTTTTGTTGTTGTGTGATTTCAAACAGTTCTTCTTCTACGGTAGATTTCTTCTTCTACCCTTTCTTGCAACATATGCACAGGTTTTAGAGGCTACTGCCACCTGCTGGCCCGTAAAAGAACAGCACTTTGCCATGCTTCGCCGTGCTTCAACCATAAACACAGCTGCGAAACTCTAATCGCAGAAGCCGCACGGCTCAGTTCGCGCGCAGAGGGCCAGCGGACCAAAGCGCGAGTAGCCTTAATATTCCTTTTCGATAAAGGAAAGTTATCAACATAGCCAGATCAGAAGTTTTTTTTCAAACTCCGATGTCAATTTTTAACCGTTTCAAACACAAAACACAGAATAATATTTGTTTAAAGTGAGGTGAACTCTTTTGTTTGTTTGAGCTGAGGCGTTCTCTTTCTGAGGTGGTGCTCCCCTACATATGGCTGAGGATGTTAACTGCCCATGAACCATGTGTTTAGAAAGTCAGAAATGTAGAAGTTTAACATGTGTGAAATAAGAAGAACTAGACTGCTCGTGTAAAAAGTGTTAAAGATGTGGAAACGTGGGCAGCACGTTGGCACAACTGGTAGAGCTGCTGCCTCTCAGCGAGAAGGTTGCCGGTTCAAATCCCGGTCCGGGGCCTTTCTGGGTGGAGTTTGCATGTTCTCCCCGTGCATGCGTGGGTTTCCTCCGGGTACTCCGGTTTCCTCCCACAGACCAAAAAACATGCTTGTTAGGCTGATTGGTGACTCTAAATTGACCCTAGGTGTGAGTGTGAGAGTGGATGGTTGTTTGGTGTGAGTGAGACAGGTCCCTCTTGTAAATGAGTCCCCGTGACTCAACGAGGCTAGCCTGTATAAATAAAGGTTGAATGAATGAAAAAACAGCTGTTCTGTCCTGTAAAGTCCAACTCTGACCCGTTTAAACTCTGACTGGTGGTTCTGCTGTGAAGTCTGAGCTGGAGGTCCCAACAGGACCGGGTTTTAACACTTCAACTAATTCACATCGTCGTCTAGTTCTTACATTTTTATTTGCACATTTATCTAAAACCAGCAGCCGAATAACAAACGTTAATGTGACGTCTAAAACCAACGTCCCTCCTCGACATCTTTGTGTTTAGATGAAAACGGCGGCGCCAGCGGGATCGCTAAAATCTGCATCGACTACGAGTCGGAGGTTAAGGTGAGTCGGAGGAAACCGACCAACCTGCTGGATGCTCTGGATAGAGGCGACCGTTGCCGTGGAGACGGTGCTGCTGGAGACGACCAGGTGGGTTTTTTTTCAGGACTCCTGATTACAAACAACCAAGGAGTGAATTCAGATTCAGACTTTATTAATCCCCGAGAGCCGGTTCAGTTTGTGACTCCCCAGATCCACACACACGATCACATAAATAAACGTGCAAAACAACAAAATAACAGAGATTCGAGTCAGGACTGAGAGAAGCTGCAGGAAAACTTCAGAGCTGCCATCAAGGTTCAGCAGCCAAATGAAAGAAGGAATAAAGGAGAGAGAGAGAGTCTTCCTGCATACAGTAGTTCCATGAAGAAGCGGCCTAAAGATATCTGTATGAATCCAGGACAGGGTGTGGTCAGAGGACAGGGTGTGGTCAGAGGACAAGACAGGGTGTGGTCAGAGGACAAGGCGTGGTCGGAGGACGGGGTGTGGTCAGAGGACATGGTGTGGTTAGAGGACAGGGAGTGTCTAGAGGACAGGGCGTTGTCGGAGGACAGTGGCCAGAGGACAGGGCGTTGTCGGAGGACAGTGGTCAGAGGACAAGGCGTGGTCAGAGGACAGGGCGTTGTCGGAGGACAGTGGCCAGAGGACAGGGCGTGGTCAGAGGACAGGGCGTTATCAGAGGACGGGGTGGACGGCATGATTAGAGGAAAGGGCTTGGTCAGAGGACAGGGTGTGGTCAGCGTGGTTAGAGGACAGGGTGTGGTTAGAGGACAGGGTGTGGTCAGAGGACAGGGCGTGGTCAGAGGACAGGGCATGGTCAGAGGACAGGGCGTGGTCAGAGGACAAGGCATGGTCGGAGGACGGGGTGTGGTCAGAGGACAGGGTGTGGTTAGAGGACGGGGAGTGGCCAGAGGACAGGGCGTTGTCGGAGGACAGTGGTCAGAGGACAGGGCGTTGTCGGAGGACAGTGGTCAGAGGACAAGGCGTGGTCAGAGGACGGGGTGGACGGCATGATTAGAGGAAAGGGCGTGGTCAGAGGACAGGGTGTGGTCAGCGTGGTTAGATGACAGGGTGTGGTTAGAGGACAGGGTGTGGCCAGAGGACAGGGTGTGGCCAGAGGACAGGGTGTGGTTAGAGGACAGGGTGTGGTTAGAGGACAGGGTGTGGTCAGAGGACAGGGTGTGGTTAGAGGACAGGGTGTGGTTAGAGGACAGGGTGTGGTTAGAGGACAGGGTGTGGTCAGAGGACAGGGTGTGGTCAGAGGACAGGGTGTGGTCAGAGGACAGGGCGTTGTCGGAGGACAGGGCGTTGTCGGAGGACAGTGGTCAGAGGACAGGGCGTTGTCGGAGGACAGTGGTCAGAGGACAGGGCGTGGTCGTTTGATTGGGCACAGTTGGGGCAGTCTGACTGGGCGTGGTCGGAGGACAGGGCGTGGTCGGAGGACAGGGCGCGGTCGGAGGACAGGGCGTGGTCGTTTGATTGGGCACAGTTGGGGCAGTCTGACTAGGCGTGGTCAGAAGACGAGGCGTTGTCAGAGGTCAGGGCGTAGTCGGAGGGCAGGCGTGGTCGGAGGAAAGTGGTCGGAGGACAGGGCGTGGGATTGGACACAGTTGGGGCAGTCTGACTAGGCGTGGTCAGAAGACAAGGCGTGGTCAGAGGACAGGGCATGGTCGTGGTATTGGGCACAGTTGGGGGAGTCGCACTGGACGTGGTCGGAGGACAGGGTGTGGTCAGAGGACAGCGCATGGTCAGAGGACAGGGTGTGGTTGGAGGACAGTTGTCAGAGGACAGGGGGTGGACAGCATGGTTCGATGACAGGGTGTGGCCGCCAGAGGACAGGGCATTGTCGGAGGACAGTGGTCAGAGGACAGGGCGTGGTCGTTGGATTGGGCACAGTTGGGGAAGTCTGACTGGGCGTGGTCAGAGGACAGGGCGTGGTCGGAGGACAGGGCGTGTCGTGGGATTGGGAACAGTTGGGGAAGTCTGACTGGGCGTGGTTGCATGACGGGGCATGATCAGCTGACAGGGCGTGGTCCTATTGTGGTTTCATCTCCACCTTTGTGAAGCTCCTGCTTCTCCTGTTAAAATGCAGTTTGTCTGCTGGACCGGGTTGTTTTGGTCAAACCTTAAAGCTGTTCTTAGTTTTTACAGACAAAAGTTTAAAATCCTTTTTGATATTAAAATAATTAGTTTCTTCAGTAACTGCATTCTCTGCTGACCTCGATTGAAAACGCAGTCAAATTTAAATTGGGAATCAAACCGTTCCCAGATATTTGTTAGAGTTCACCACTTCCCCATCGTTCCCTGTAACGGAGCAGGATTTATTTATTTTTCATAAAAAGCTCCTTCGTCTTAGAAACGTTAAGCTCGTCGCTCCGGTCCACATCAGCAGAAATGTCTCCAGACGTTTAGCAACAGGACATGAAGTGTGAGAAGTCTTCCTGTCTTTTTGTGTTGAAGGACAACTGTCTGTCCACGCTGTCCCTTCAGCATGAGAAGAGGCTGCAGGACGAACTCCGAGGAGGGAAACGCAAAATAAAGCTGGTCCAGGTCCAGGAGCAGGTCCGTTTCACGCTCTGCGTAAAACATTACTCTATCTTTGTTGTGTGTTAGCAAAATATCTTCTACTGGATGCACGTCTAATGGAGTCAACATGATTCAAGATGGCCGCCAGAAACAAAGACATTAAAAAAAACGGCTGTAACTCGTTAAGTATTACAGACGTTGAGCTAAAGCTGGCTGTGGTAGTAGCTGAGAGTCGTCCTCCGAGCTGAAACATATTGTTTATTTTTAAAACATGAAAGGCTTCTTTGATCTTTCAACGGATTTCTGTCACATTTAGTCTCCAGATGTTCCTACAGCTGGTTTTAGTTCAGGTTCATTGGTTTACTGAGGTGAACACGAGCGTGAAGGAAACGAGCGTTCCTCGAATGGATGCTTGTCGCCCGCCGCCCTAATATGGTCAGCTAGAGCTCAGAGTGGGATGGATGGATGGATGGATGCATGGATGGATGGATACTTATTTTGTTCGTCCTTCCTTCCTTCTGGACTTCCTTCCTGACTTCCTTTCTTCTTTTCTTTCTTCTTTCCTTCTTTTCTTCCTTCCTTCTGGACTCACTTCCTGACTTCCTTCCTTCTTTTCTTCTTTTCTTCCTTCCTGACCTTCCTTCCTTCCTTTGTTCTTTCCTTTATTTCTTCCTTCTTTTCTTCCTTCCTTCCTTTGTTCCTTCCTTCCTTCCTTCCTTCCTTCCTTCCTTCCTTCCTTCCTTCCTTCCTTCCTTCCTTCCTTCCTTCTTTTCTTCCTTCCTTCTTTCCTTTCTTCCTTCCTTTGTTCTTTCCTTCTTTTCTTCCTTCCTTCCTTCTTTTAGGGGCCAAGATGGTGTAGTGGCAGGGGAATCGGACTTGGGATCCGAAGGACCCAGGTTCGAACCCCGGCCACGGCACACCTTGGGGTGTCTATGAGTGCACATCTATTTTCCCCAGCTCCCCGGGCGCTGACTACGGCTGCTCACTGCACCACCTGGTGGTGGTTGGGTTAAATGCAGAGACCAATTTCGTCTGTCAAGTATGGGAACATACACAGATGACAAAAATGTGACATTTATTTTATTTATTTATTTCTTTTCTTCCTTCCTTCCTTCTTTTCTTCCTTCCTTCCTTCCTTCCTTCCTTCCTGACTTCCTTACAGAAATTAGTAGGTGTGTAACGATTCGCTAAAATCACATTTCGGTTTGGTTCAATTACAAGGAGGGTTCGGTTAATTTTCGATACAAAAATGTTTATTTTGAAACTGTGTCAAGTAAACAATACATATGTATAAAAATAAATAATAGTGACCCATTTGGATGGTATTTTAAATAAACAACACTCTTTACAATAAATAAACTATACTAACAATAATAAAAATCTTAATAAATACAATAACAGCCAGAACCAGAAAAATAATCAGCAACAGATTGTTTACAATCTAATCAAGTTTTTAAGTTTTTGTCCAAAAAGACCAACTTGTCCACATTTTCTGTTAAAAGCACAGATCTAGTTGCAGTGAATATCTCCAGTGGTGGAGAAAAATCATCTCAATAACAACAGTAGCAGCAGTGTGGCTGTATTTGGCCTCATTACTCACAACAACCTCTTCTTGGACCTGCTCCCCCAGGTGGAACAGGTCCATGGAAAAGTTCAGAGTTCAGTCATCACACACTTCTTAGCTGCAGGTGATTTGGTGGATTTCCCTGAAGAGGAATAAGTAAACTGCTATCTCTGTCCCAGACTGGAAATAAAACACAAAGAGGTAAAAAATAAAAAAGTAAATAAGATTATAATTTTAAATTAAAAAGGTTAATTAGATAATAAAATTAAAAGAACAATACCTCTTCTTGTACGGTTGAGGTGGTTACATCTCTCGGTCATCATCATCATCATCATCATGGCAGTGCTTTAATCAGCTCCAGGGCTTGTTGACAATACAAGTTTTAACTTTTTCATAAAGTGATGAACTTTTTGGCTGAAGTGTTGACGTGATGGATGTCGTAGCAGGACTCAGTAACTTTAAAGCCTGCACATCAACAACATTCAGACGTAGATCCAGAGCTTTAAAAACTCCTACAGCTTGTGTTATTGCTCTGGACCGATCGGATGAAGGTTGTTTAAATGCAGCTGCTGTTAGCGGTCTTTGCAACAAGCTGCTTTTCTTGCTTGTAGAAGACGTTCATGTTGGGATGACGTCGTTTCAAGTCCGTTAGCAAGTTAGACGTGTTGCTGCTGCAGACCTAATCTCCATGAAACAATGTCGACTCACAGCTTAGGATTTGCGCTCTTCTTTTAACAAGAAAGCCATAACCTTCCCAAACAGGACACCGCAACGAGAAGCTACGCCGCTAAATGCTGCGTGTGCTGCAAGATAATAGCGCCGTGCTGAAACACGCCTAGGAATTTTAGTTCCGTGGCGCATAATCTCCCGTTAATAACATTTAATGAGTGAAAACATAACCGAAACAGTACGCAGGTGAACCGAACGTGCCGTACCGAAACGGTTCGGTACACCCACGTGTACTAGTGCTTTAACAGATTAACAGAGTTATCGACAGATCGAGTGCTTTGACTTCTATCTAGGCTTTTTTGTCCACCTCGAGTACCCGTAGTGACGTCATCACGCCGCGGTAACGTCAGTACGTCACATCACATGATAAAAACCGAGCGCTGGGTAGCTTTTAGCTTTTAGTAGACTCTTCAAACTGGATTCCTTTGTGCGCACGGATGTATGGAGCTGGTCCAGTCTTGTCAAAAAGGTAAAAATGTGTTGTGTTTTATTATTATGAAACAGTTTATAATTTTATAGAATGCTTTGCTGCTCATTGAATTAACTTCTGTCACCACCGTAGATTGTGACAGGAGGGGGCGGTGTTGGATTGCAGGTCACATACAACACGGCCGAAACGGCTTCCTCTCTCGTTTCACAAACAAAACGCAACAAATATTCATCTCTATTAAAAACCTATAAACACATTAATCTCTAAAAGTAAACCTAAATTGCACAGCACTGCAGGCGGTGGTGCGGTGTGGGTGTGGCTGTGGCGTGGCCCCATTTGTTTTTTAAGTTTCGGTTTCAGCGCCGCACGGTACTTTCACTTTTAATATTAATAATTATAATTAAACTAATAGTTTTGTTTTTCCTGTGACTTATCTGCAGTATGATAAATGATAGGAGCATAATAAATGCTCCCAATGTTTTGTTGGTCTTTTTTTTTTTTGGTAAATAATGAAGTTTTTATGCATTTTTATATATTTATTTATTTTGCCTCTATGACATCATTGACTATTCGAGCACTAATCGAGCTTTTTTATGTTAATGTCGAGTTTAAAAATTATGTACTCGTTCAACCCCTAACGTGTACCGTTACATCCCTAGAAATTCGAGCCTCATGACTTCAGGTATGACTCTCAGCTACTACTACAGCCAGGTTTAGCTCAGTATCTGTAAAACTGACAGCATTCTTACCATTTTTGTGTTTGCTAAGGTTGATTACCAGGAATATTTTGCTAACAGACACAAAGATCGCCCACCTGGGTGATAACGGTCTGTTTGCCCCCAACCTTTTGTGTGTCGTTGAAGAAGCTGAGCGTCTTGGAGGACGTGTCGAAGGACGACAAAGCCGGCAGGGCCCGGCAGTTCCTGGAGGACATGAAGACGTCTCTGAGCAAGGAGAACTTCGACCGGATCGTCCAGGCTCTGCAGACCTACAAGAAGTCCGACCACCTGGACCTGCTGCTGACCGAGACCCGCGTCCTGTCCGAAGACGAGAACACCCACGGCCTGCTCCGAGGTTCGTCAGGTTCACGCCCGAGTCGAGCGACAGCTGCGGGCGGGACTCGTTTCTGACGCAGACTCGTGTCGTCCAGGTTTTTATCAGTTCCTGCGGCCGCATCACAAGAAGAGCTTCGACGAGAAGTGCCGGGAGCTGACGGGCCAGGGCTGCGGCTACAAGCCGGATCACTCGCTGTCCAAGGACGAGAAGAGAGCTGTGATCCTGCAGAGCGGTGAGAAGTTCTGCTCCAACACCAGCTGGGCCTTGTTGGACACGTCTGAGGGGACGGGGGGAGGTCCAAGAATATTTCTAATGTTTTATAAGCGTTGTACAGTTTAAAACATATTCTAGAAATGAAATCGGAGTTATTTTTTCATCTCGGTGTTTAATTTAAAATGTTTAAAGCGTAATCTGTGCCTCGTGTTTTTGTTTACGCTCAGATTTAGTTTCCGTGTTTCGAACCTCTCGATGAGAACGAAGCAGATTTTCAGCAGCGGAGCGACCGAGCAGAAGCTCCTGAGCACGGCGACGCTCGTGGTTCAACTTGAAGTCTCCGTTTGGATGTTTTTGTTCATGTTTACGCTCGGATCAGCTGATCAAACGTGTTGTTTACACTGAATGCGCTTCAGAACTGCGTATTAATAAATCTGGAAAACTACACGACCTTCAAACTACGTCCAAGTAAGGTCAAGAAATGTAACGTTTTGGTGCTAGTTTGCCTTGAAATCAGTGCATTGATATAAAAGTTTGTTGGTTTAGGTCATTCCTTGACGTCGGGGTTTCTCAAGATGGGACAGAGGTCAAGAACAACTAGTCATGAGTCCATCCTTTTTATTAAATGTGTCACAACAGAAGCAAAATAAAAATCTGTTTTATTGTGTAACTTTTGACTGTAAGGCTAAATTTGTCGCTGTGGAAACGAGAGCGGTCTCGCCGTCTTGCGGTCTCGCCGTCTTGCGGTCTCGCCGTCTTGCGGTCTCGCCGTCTTGCGGTCTCGCCGTCTTACGGTCTCCGTCTTACGGTCTCCCCGTCTTGTGGTCTTGCCGTCGTGTGGTCTCGCCGTCTTACGGTCTCGCTGTCTTGTGGTCTCGCCGTCTTACGGTCTCGCCGTCTTACGGTCTTACGGTCTCGCTGTTTTGCGGTCTCGCTGTCTTGCGGTCTCGCCGTCTTGCGGTCTCGTCGTCTTACAGTCTCGTCGTCTTGCGGTCTCGTCGTCTTACGGTCTCGCCATCTTGTGGTCTCGCCGTCTTGCGGCCTCGTCTTACGGTCTCGCCGTCTTACGGTCTCGCCATCATGCGGCCTCGTCTTACGGTCTCGCCGTCTTACGGTCTCGCCGCCTTACGGTCTCGCCATCTTACGGTCTCGCCGCCTTACGGTCTCACCGTCTTGTGGTCTTGCTGTCTTACGGTCTTGCCGTCTTGCGGCCTCGTCTTACGGTCTCGCCGTCTTACGGTCTCGCCGTCTTACGATCTCGCCGTCTTACGGTCTCGCCGTCTTACGGTCTCGCCGTCTTACGGTCTCGCCATCATGCGGCCTCGTCTTACGGTCTCGCCGTCTTACGGTCTCGCCGCCTTACGGTCTCGCCGTCTTACGGTCTCGCCCCCTTACGGTCTCGCCGCCTTACGGTCTCACCGTCTTGTGGTCTTGCTGTCTTACGGTCTTGCCGTCTTGTGGTCTCGCCGTCTTGCAGTCTCGCCGGCTTACTGTCTTGCAGTCTCGCCGCCTTACTGTCTCGCCGTCTTGCAGTCTCGTTGTCTTGTGGTCTCGCCGTCTTATGGTCTTGCCATCTTACGGTCACGCCGTCTTGTGGTCTCGCCGTCTTGCAGTCTTGTCGTCTTGCAGTCTTGTTGTCTTTTGGTCTCATCGTCTTACGGTCTCGTCGTCTTGTGGTCTTGTTGCCTTGTGGTCTCGTCGTCTTGCGGTCTTGTTGTATTGCGGTCTCACCGTCTTGCGGTCTCGTCGTCTTACGGTCTCGTCGTCTTGCGGTCTCGTCGTCTTATGGTCTCGCCGTCTCGTGGTCTTGTTGTCTTGCGGTCTCGTCTAAACAGCAGTCGCGGTCACATGCTGTGTTTTACAATGACTTCAAGGTCGTTAAAGAGGAAACTGGACCTTGTCAAAAATACGTCGTCAGTCGGAGCAACGGGCCCAAATGTTAGTTTGTAACGTGGCGACGGTTCGAACTTTTAACACGTTTATTTCTGAAAATAATATTCACCAATCACTTTGTGAAGAGAAAGAAAAAGTGTATTTATTCTCTCGTCGTTGGAAATAAATTTTTAGACGCCTGTCGACAGGTGGACGTCTCAAGCGTCGGTCTGTGTCCGTGATGTTATCATTTCTGATCCGCTCCATCATTTCCTGAGACTTCATACACAGTTTTACCACCGTATCACGTGCACTTTTCATCACGCTGGCTCTAAGGTCACAAATCAAGGTCAACGGTCATACAAGTTCTTTTGAGTCATTTTGTTTCCGCATGCTCTTGTTCTAGTTTATCGTTCTTTTCTTTCACATTTAAATAACTCTGGTGACGCCGCGCCTTCTTCTCTGCTGCTGTGGTTTCTGATAACGGCCGACAGGCGGCAGCTGCTTCGATGAAACTCTTTGTCCCTCCACCGCAGAGAGAACCAGACTCTGACGGCTCATGGCCGAAAAGTTGGAGCGTTTGTCGACGTCGCTGCAGCCAAAACGTGAAGCGTTCATGTTGTGACCCAGAGTGTGCAGACTCAACACCATCTGTTCTCGCTGCGGTCTCGTTTGTCCCGAGGCCTGATTGTTGAGTTGCTGCCTCAGATCTAAAAGTCTCTCTGTCCTTGCAGCTTCGGAGAAACAGACGTCTGGAGGTCTGAGCTCCACCTGCAGCCAGCTCAACACGCATCAGCTCAACAAGGGGGAACCCCACCTGAGCCAGCAGGGGTTAAAGGAGGCCCAGACTGGTACGAGAGCTCCGCCTTTATTTTAATCAGCCTCTAATTATTCAGAACGTCACAGTTTAAAGACCAAGAACAAAAACTGAATGCAGGAGCAGGAACCAAACGCTCAGACCTGCAACAGGTTTTCAGGTTGGAAGATGAACTGACCTGCAGGAGCTTCATGAACGTTCACGTCTCTTTTCTACGGTGGCCCTAAGGTGTAAATGAACTACATTAAAAAAACGGAATTACATTTGGTAAAACACAACAAAAACGGAACATTTGAAAAAACAAAATTACATTTAAAAAAACAGAATGACATTTGAAAAAACGGAATTACATTAAGCCAAAGCGGAAGTGGCCGGAATCACATTAGAAAAAACGGAATTACATTGAGCCAAACCGGAAGTGGCCGAAGCGGAAGTGGCCCGAATCACATTAGAAAAAAAAACGGAATTACATTTAAGGCCCTGTTTACACGGACACTGTGGGGGGAAACGGAACTTTTGGGTATGTTAATTAGATTAAAAGTTTTGCGTTGACACGGATCTGCTCGAATCTCCCCCCTCCCTCATGCACCCCCCCTTTCACCCACTGCGCATGCGTGCTGCTGAACCTTCACCCACTGCGCATGCGTGCTGCCTCACTCTGCTGGCAGTCTGCTACTTTCTTTTGTGCTAAAAGTTGAGCTAACAACAAGTTAACAACAAGTTAAAGCTGGATTTTGGATAAGAGTCGACAGATTTGACACCAAGCGGGACTGCTTCATCTAACAAGCTGCACACCAGACGCTGAGTGGACTGTGGACCAGAACCGGACTTTACTCCGTGATAAACAGCAGACTTACAGCAGGTAAATCAACGTTCTTAATACAGTATAATGTTTGCTTGTGTTTAATTTGATCACACAACAACGGAGTTTTATTTATTTATTTATTTCTGCCAGGTGGAGATGCTATCGTTCCAACAAACAGGCAGACCGCGGTTCTGATGGGTCCAGATGAACACACAGCAAGAGTCCAGTTCATTAACGTAGTTACAGTTCGGTTCACGTGTTTTAATAGTGTTCAGTTTAATTCTCAGTGTTTGTGTTACGTTAAGTTTGTGGTGCTGAATAAATAAATAAATAAATAAAAAATAAACCTGGTGTCTTCATTTTCACAGCACGTTACGCAAACGTAACAAGTCCAGATAGATACTGTAGTTCAGATAAATTTACATCTCCCACGCCAACATAAATACTGTTTATTATTGTTAAACTGTTATATTGCATTGGAGCGTGAGATCGATAGGCGGATAGGTGCAGCGTCCGCAGTGAAGCGGGCGCTGTACCGGTCTGTCGTGGTGAAGAGAGAGCTGAGTCAAAAGGCAAAGCTCTCAATTTACCGATCGATCTACGTTCCCACCCTCATCTATGGTCATGAGCTTTGGGTTATGACCGAAAGAACAAGATCTCGGATACAAGCGGCTGAAATGAGTTTTCTCCGCAGGGTGGCTGGACTCTCCCTTAGAGATAGGGTGAGAAGCTCGGTCATCCGGGAGGGACTCGGAGTAGAGCCGCTGCTTCTCCACATCGAGAGGAGCCAGTTGAGGTGGCTCGGGCATCTGGTTAGGATGCCTCCTGGACGCCTCCCTGGTGAGGTGTTCCGGGCATGTCCCACCGGGAGGAGACCCAGAGGAAGACCCAGGATACGCTGGAGGGACTATGTTTCTCGGCTGGCCTGGGAACGCCTTGGGATTCCCCCAGAGGAGCTGCTCCAAGTGGCTGGGGAGAGGGAAGTCTGGGCCTCCCTACTTAGGCTGCTACCCCCGCGACCCGACCCCGGATAAGCGGAAGAAAATGGATGGATGGATGGATGTTATATTGCAGCGTGACACGTGAAATGTCCGCCTGCCCTAGACTGTCCGCGCGTGTGAGCTGCACGCATGTGGTTGACACAAAAGCTCCACGGGAGATGTTTACATTATCAACGGGGGTCAGCGAAAAAGTTCCACCCTGAGAGCTGGATCAGGAAAGTATTGGATGCAAAGAGGGGGGCCAGCAGTGTCGTGTAGGCGATAAGCAAAGACGCAAAGAGAAAGTAGCGGTTACACTCAAAATACGCGCCGTGTAAACTGGCCCTAAAAAAACAGAAGGACATTTGGAAAAAACGAAACTACATTTGAAAAAACAGAATTACATTTGGAAAAACGGAATTACATTTGAAAAAACAGAATGGCATTCGGAAAAAACAGAATTACATTTGAAAAAACAGAATGACATTTGGAAAAAATGGAATTACATTTGAAAAAACAGAATGACATTTGGAAAAAACTAAATTACATTTGAAAAAAACAGAATGACATTTGCATTGTTCTAGGTGACTTCAACCACGTGAATTTAAAAGACTCTCTCCCAACCTTCAAACAACACGTATCCATAGCAACACGAGGGAGTAATACCCTCGATCACGTCTACATAAATGTAGGCGTGTACACAGCGAAGCCACGCCCACCGCTCGGGGGTTCTGACCATTCATCACTCCTCTTGGTCCCAGAACAACTCCCCCCACTAAGACGTTGTAAACCAGAACAAAAGGAAGAAAAAATTTGGCTCCAGGACAGCACCCCCATGCTGAGAGACTGCTTTGAAAGAACTGATTGGTCTGTCTTCAGGGAGGCAGCTACTGATGGAAGCTCTGTGGGTCTGGAACTTTATAGCCCCTTTCATAAGACGCATCAATCCGTCTCTGATGTGTGTTCAGACCTCCAACGAGCATTCAGAAAACATACAAACGCGCCTTGGCGAGTTAAATTGACTCGCCTCTTATTCGCCCCTGACCCGTGAGCAGAGGTAGTGTTAAACCCGCATCTGTCGACTTGTGAAAGGTCTCGGGGCTGCGCGGCTTCAAACTCATTTGAATAATGACTCTCCCACGTACTATCCCGGCGCACACTGTCGCTCTGTATTTAAATGTGTAAACAACAACATGACATCTGAACAACGATGTTCGCTAGCGTCGCCATGTTTGTTTACATCCACCTCTGCGGTGCGGTCCCACGTTAAACATGCAGGCACCACGTCCTCTGAGCAGCAGATTTTCACCACGCCTCTTTTCAACACGCGCTGCAAGTCGTTTTGTGAATGCTCCTTTGAGGGCGGGCCATGGCCGGATTCAACTTTGTTTTATGAATGACCCGATGGGTATTAAAGCCGGACTGGTCTGTGCGGGAACTGCGCGGGTTTGACTTATGAAAGAGGCTTATGCTTCCTCAGTTCTGGGTTATATTAGCACATGCTCTGAAAATGTATCCATAAAAAAACGTTAAATCTTACCCCAACACAAAACCCTGGTTAAACAAAGAGGTTCGCACCCTGCTGGCAGCCAGGAGCACTGCCTTCAAGTCTGGAGACTCAGAGGAACTGAGGAAGACCAGGAAAGAGCTGGTTGCTGGCATTAAGAGGGCCAAGGCCACATATGCACAGAGGATCGAGGGACAGTTCACCTCACAAGACCCATGGAGCATGTTGAAGGGCATCAAATGCATAACTGACTATAAAAGCAGGAGCAAACAGTGCCCCAAAGACCCATCTCTGCCTGATGCCCTCAACAAGTTTTATGCACGGTTTGAAGACCCAAATAGACCACCCAGCACCAGACTCACCTCATCATCAGAGGAAGAGCATCTCAGCGTGACCACAACAGAAGTGAGGAGTAGTCTCAGAAGGATCAACCCTCATAAAGCAACTGGACCGGACAACATCCCCGGGAAAGTTCTGAAGGAATGTGCGGACCAGCTCTGTGAGGTGCTGGCTGACATCTTCAACACCTCACTTGCTCTGGAAACAGTCCCCACCTGCCTGAAGACCGCCACCATCATCCCAGTCCCAAAAAGCTCCACAGTGACTGGTCTGAACGACTATCGGCCGGTGGCCCTCACCCCGATAGTCGCAAAATGCTTCGAAAAACTGGTCATGACCCACATCAAAACAACCGTCAACATCAACGAGGACCCTCATCAGTATGCATACCGTGAGAACCGATCAACAGAGGACGCCATCTCTTCCGTGGTCCACACTGCTCTCACCCACCTGGATCAGAAGGACTCATACGTGCGTCTGCTCTTTGTGGACTTCACATCTGCCTTCAACACCATGATCCCCCAAACTCTGATAGACAAACTATCCACACTTGGACTAAGCCCCTCCATTTGTAACTGGGTACTAGACTTCTTAACAAACAGACCACAGTCCGTGAAGATCCACAACTTCTCCTCCACCATTACCCTCAGCACTGGCTCTCCTCAAGGATGTGTGTTGAGCCCCCTTCTGTTCACTCTGCTCACATATGATTGTACAGCCACCATCCAGGCTGTCATATTGTTAAGTTTGCAGATGATACAGCGGTGGTGGGATGCATCACAAACAATGATGAGTCCAGCTACAGGCAGGAGGTGGAACACCTGGAGAGCTGGTGCAAAGAGAATAATCTTCACATGAATGTGAAGAAGACAAAGGAGATGATTGTGGACTTCAGAAGGAACAAACAAACACACACCCCACTGAACATAGGTGGATCAGTGGTGGAAGTGGTCTCCAGCTACAAATACTTGGGTGTACACTTGAATGATAACCTCAGCTGGAGCAACAACACCACCAGCCTGATCAAGAAAGGTCATCAGAGACTCTACTTCCTCAGACGGCTGAGACGAGCTGGTCTGAGTAGCCCAGTCCTCACCTCCTTCTACAGGTGTGCAGTGGAGAGCATCCTGTGCTCCAGCATCAACGTGTGGCATGGAGGCTGCACAGCTGCAGAAAGAAAAGCTTTGCAGAGAGTGGTGAAGGCTGCACAGAAGTCTGTTGGAGTCAGTCTCCCCACCATCACAGACATTTACACTTCGAGATGCAGGAAAAAAGCCACCTGCATCATGAAAGACCCCACTCACCCAGCACACACACTCTTTGCCCCACTCCCCTCAGGACGGAGGTTGAGGAGCATCAAATGTAGAACCACTAGACTGAGGAACAGCTTCTACCCTGAGGCTGTTAGACTCATGAATAAATAAATAATAAGAATAATCACTGTGAAATATCACATCATGCTGATCTGTTTTCTTGTTGCTGTGTTCATCTGTGACCATCTGCTCATAAAGACTCATGTTCGTGCTGCTGTTTGTAATGATGTTTTTCTATTACTCTAGGGCTTAGTGTATTTCTAGTTGGATGTTTTTCTTAGTTCATATCCTAGATGTTATTACTGTTTTTCTCTTACATTTTGTTGTTGGATGTAACTGGGACCCTGTGTACATAATCTCATTTCATCACATGTACCACATGCGGTGCAAATGACAATAAAGACTCTCTGACTCTGAAAAACGGAATTACATTTGAAAAAACAGAATTACAGGTAGTCCCTGACTTACGAACGAGTTCCATTCCCACGTGAAGAACGTTCCGTTCTTCACGTAGGAACGTGTCATCTGACTCGACACCTGTCGACCAAGGGCCCAGCAATTTGGGCCCGTTGTTCCGACTGACGACGTGTTTGACAAGGTCGAATTTCGTCGTAAGTCAGAAAATACGTCTAAACTGTCTCAGTGAATGGCATAAAATTTGTTTTTGATATTTAACATGAGAGTGGATCAGTTGGCAGAGCTGTTGCCTCTCAGCGTCAGCGAGAAGGTTGTCGGTTCAAATCCTGGTCCAGGAGCCTTTCTGGGTGGAGTTTGTATGTTCTCTCTGTGCTGCGTGGGTTTTCTCCAGGTACTCCAGTTTCCTCTCACAGACCAACAACATGCATGTTAGACTGATGGTAACTCTAAATTGTTTGTCTCTGTGTCCACGTGATGGACTGGAGACTTGTCCAGGGTGTCCGGACACATGTGATCTGGAAAGGAAGAAGTGGTGGATTCAATTCAGTTTTATTTATATAGTTCCAAGTCAAAACAGAAGTTGTCTCAGGGCACTGAATGGATGGATGAAAATAATTTTGATTTCTAAACACTCACACAGACACAATAAGATCAGAAACTTGGAAGAGCCAACAAAAACAAATCCTGATGATCTTAAGAACTGAATCGTTTTATCTCAGTCAACCCTGGAGCTGAAAGAGGCTTTGATTCTTCTGATTTGATTCTTCTGATTTGATTCTTCAGATTTGATTCTTCAGATTTGATACTTCTGATTTGATTCTTCAGATTTGATTTTTCTGATTTGATTCTTCTGATTTGATTCTTCAGATTTGATTCTTCAGATTTGATTTTTCTGATTTGATTTTTCTGATTTGATTCTTCTGATTTGATTCTTCAGATTTGATTCTTCAGATTTGATTCTTCAGATTTGATTCTTCAGATTTGATTTTTCTGATTTGATTCTTCTGATTTGATTCTTCAGATTTGATTTTTCTGATTTGATTCTTCTGATTTGATTCTGTTGACTGTTGACCAGGTTCTGCTCCAAAGAACCAAGTCCACTCTGCCTTCCTGGCCGATTTGAAATCGGCCCTCGGAGCAGAAAAGACGTCTCGGCTCTACCAGGCCGTCCACGGCTACAAGAAGACGGACAGCTACGAGGACCTGGTGACCACGGTGGTGGGCTTGTTCACGGAGCGGGACGAGGACTTCCACCTGCTGACCAGTGAGTTCCTGGAGTTCTTCACATCTGATTCTTCGTAACGGTTCGAGGTTTGAATCGGAGTGTGTGTTTAAAGGGTTCGGGATGTTCGTTCGCCCTCATCACAAGAAGCGGTACGAGGAGATGTTGGACGCTCTGATTGGTCAGCCCGGTTCAGCTGCTGAGGTTCTGAACGAGGAGCAACAAGAACAAGGTGAAGACCGAAAACAGCTAAACATGCGGCTCGGTCAGGACCAGTGAGCTAACGTCACAAACACGTCTCAGATGTTGGACTTCTCAGGACCGAGCTGCTGATTTATAAGTTTTTTAGATAGATAGATAGATTTATTTGTCCCCGTAGGGAAATTAGTTTGCAACATTGTCAGCAGGCATTGACATAAAGGACATACTTATACAAACATGACATTATCATCCATCATTACAGCAAAGATGTTTCAGCTCAGTAATTCATGATACGTTTGTATTATTAAATGATTTAATTGCTTGTGGTATGAAAGAAAATTTTGTTCTGTTTCTTGAGAATAAAGGAAGGCCGTACCTTCGCCCTGAAGGAAGCAACTCAAATGAGGATCTTGGGGGATGTGTGTCGTCTCGTCTGCTATAATCTTGTTTGCCTTCCTCATAATTCTGTCCATATCTTTTCCATACTTGGCAGAGGGGTCCCTAACAGTTTGCTGGCTGTGGTTACTATACTTCTCAAGGATTTCTTCTTTTATTATTTTTATTACAAAATGACAGTTTTAGTTTGAAGATTGTTGCAGATTTGACGGCAGAATGTTACTGTGATGATGTCACTCACCGTCTAAACTTTCCAACTCATTCTATCTCCACAAACTTTAGACGTCTCCTCCAGTCTTCAGTCTTTCTGTCTTTCTGTCTTCGTCCCTCTGTCCCTGCTGCAGGACAGATGGTTCCTCTCAGAGGTCAAACTCCCATTGACGTCCACTGTGTCTGAGCTCAGAATCGTTCTTCCAAACAGGAAGTGAAGGCTCTTTGTAACCTTTCATTCTCCTCCATTAACACTGAAGATCTAAAACAGAACCTGTGGTACCAGCAGAATCTTCTGACGTGCACGGGTCATAAATGATCATTTTTATTTTTTGATCTGACTCGCAGATTTCCCAAAGCAGCAGTTTGAGGCTCCAGCTCTGAAAGGAGTGATGCCCCTCCCCTTTCTCCTCAGAAAGGCGGGAATCTCCATGGCAACCAGCACTCCACAGATTCTGATTCTTAAAAAAAAAAATACTTTTTTCTTTTATTATTCCATCATGACCAATTTATGTCCTGATTATTAATTTTTAGGTTTCAAACTGGATAAAACCAAAATAAGTTTGGTATTTAAAGTCCAACAAAAAAAAACTTTAAGCACACATAAATTTAAGTATAAAATAAATGCTACTTTTCAAAATAAACGTCCATCTCTGTCACAGATTATTACGATTAAGTCCTGATTTTCTGCTGAGCTCAATATTTCACTTTTAAATATTCTTAAAATCTTTCCTGGATTTTTTCAGATTCGTCTCTTTCGAAGACACAAACCAAGATTTCCAGTTTTTTCGTCAGAAGCGACAGGAAGTAGTTTGTATCTGGACTCTGAGGTTCAACAGGACCGACGACTCGACTGACCGCTGAGGGACAGGATGGGTGATCATGTAACTCATTGTCGTGGCTCTTTCTTCAGAAGTGGACAAAACTTTGAGTGTTTCTGACTTTACTAAATCAAATCTTTTCTATTCCCCCACCTAAACGTCAATCAACATCAAAGTGCTGACTTTTTATTTTATTTTTAAACAGTCAAACTGTTTGTCATCAGATAAAGTCACCAGATCACATCATCTTTTGAGTAGAAGCAGGAGAAAATCACAGAAACAATAAAAACCACGTCAGATCTTTGTTTTTTCTTCAGTTTACGTTTAAAACAAAACTGTACATTTGTAAAGTTTGGAGAAATAAAACCGCTGAACCCGGTCGTGTTTTTAAAAATGTTTTAAGCAGAATTACCTGAAGTGCATTTTATTAAAGTGTTTATTTCTATTTGTTCCGTATGAAATTAAAACCAGAACTTGAGAACATATGGAGAAATAAAATGTTTTTTTATTATTTTTTATTATCGTAGCTCTTAGTTTTTGTCTCCACATCCACAAAATGTTTTCGTTACATTTAAGTGTTGAGCTGTTAAACATGATGAGTTCAAATTTTAAGCTGTAAATCATAAAAAACCTTTGGCTTTTAGAGGATTTCACAAAAATCTGAAGTAATGTTGCATTCATAGGCCATGGGAAATTCAGCACTCTGTCCAAAAGAAAAGGAAAGAAAACCATAAAACTTTTTACAAACATTTTTTTACAAACAAATGTTATTTGTTTGTACATATTTTTAAACTAGATTTTCTGAAACTTTTTTTATGTTCAAGTGCTGACTATTACACAACTGATAATTAATGTTTAATAAATTGTTTATTTTTAACAAATCTAAATAAACCTTATTGTAGCATGACTAGCCTGGCCCTCGCCTTCCTACGCAGCTCCGCTCAATTCTATTTTCCCTTCAAGCGAAGTCAAGGACAAGGGTCTGGTTTTAACCAGGCTATAGCATGACGAGATAAATAAGGAAACGTCACTTTGGATTTCTTTTTGTTTTCAAGCTATGAAACATTCGTTTAATGTTGTTGAGCAACAATTCTAGAATTTCTGAACATCTTTCATTGTTTCGTTTTATTTATTTGTTGCTCCTAATTTTATGCATACAGTACATATTCAACTAAATAAATGGTAACAAATAGTTTAGAATAAGCTGCAAATATTTGTTGTACACAAAACACAATTTCTCTTTACAGTAAAGAGAAATTAGAAGTCTGAACTGAAGTACAAGAGGTTGCCACTATGGTTACAGCTCAGTGTCGTGATGGTATTAAAAAATATTGTGATGGTATTAAAAAGGTATTAAATTTAACTTAAGAATTTCTGTATATACCCTGTTACTTAATCAAATAAGTTTCCAATCTAAATTTATT
The DNA here is from genome assembly GCA_038048925.1 of Garcialebias charrua. Taxonomy (NCBI): domain Eukaryota; kingdom Metazoa; phylum Chordata; class Actinopteri; order Cyprinodontiformes; family Rivulidae; genus Garcialebias; species Garcialebias charrua. The sequence goes on along the minus strand of JBBPBX010006458.1, from coordinate 35,378 downwards.
AAAGGTTCAGTATGTAACTTTTCTAACAACATATTTTTAACACATTTCTTCACTCTGTCACTACCTCCTGACATACTGATTTTAGACAAAGTAATCTCTGAAAAAAACTATTGTCCCCTTTCTAAAAAGCCACAGTGACCCACCGTTAACCAGCCAATAAAAACAGAGCTTGAATTTGAATTTCAGCAGCGCTAAGGCAAGAGCAAGCCTCAGAGGGGGAGGGACCAGAAACGTGTCTCTGTTCAAAATTTTCCTAAGTTCCAGCGTGTTCCAGAAATTACATACTGAACCTTTAATATTGGCATCTGAACACAATGTTTGTCTGCACACGTTGACCTCTTGGCAACAGTTGGACTTTTTATTGCTTAACTGACTTGCTAATGGCTAATAGCTTGCTAATAACGCATTCTCTTTTTATTATTTTTCATTAACTCATCAGTGTTTTGTAAATAACATGGCACCGTATGTAATAAAACAAGTACGTGATAATAATAACCTTAAAGGTCCACTGACATGATTTTTGTACTATTCATAAAATTGCTCAAAATATATATATATTTTATCATTTAAATATGTTCGTTTTTGCAAACAAAATGATAAATCACTTTAATTTTGCTTTAAAAGTGATTTTGAACTTCAAGTCGTGTTTAATCATGGGAAATCCGATTACACGCGAACGCACCATCTGTGATGTCACACCGGGCAGAGCTCTGGGCTTGTCACAGTGCGCAGGTATGAGCATCTCGACATGAAGGAAGTCTGATACAGCATCAGACCTAAATTAGATCCTGTTGTTTCTTGTTCCATCACCCAAACTATTTTCTGCTTCCCAAAATGAAGACAAATAGCTCAAATCTTCACATAGATTGATAAATTCGTCCAGTTTTAAATTGTCCGCTATTAAAGACACCACAGCCCTCTGCCCAGTGTGACATCACATATGGTGCGTTCGAGTGTAATCGGATTTCCCATGATTAAACACGGCTTGAAGTTCAAAATCACTTTTAAAGCAAAATTAAAGTGATTTATCATTTTGTTTGCAAAAACAAACATATTTAAATGATAAAATATATATATTTTGAGCAATTTTATGAATAGTAAAAAAATTCATGTCAGTGGACCTACACGATGGTAGCTACAGGATTAAGGTCGAGTCGGAATATAAGTTTTCCGAGGGACGTTGAACGCAACACACCGTCAGACCTTGGAGACGAAATATCGCGAGATTTGGGCACATGACGGGACTTCCATCATGGCCGGCAGTAAGTTGGTGTTGGAAGGCAGAGTAAGTGTAAAAGCTTTTGTTTTGGGGCTCGGCGTCGTTTTAATCCCGCTCCTCAGAACCTGGTTCGGACATCTGGACTGGGTCTTTGACTATCTGACGGAAACTCCCGGGAAGATCGCGGTTTGTGTTTACGTGGCGGCTGTTAACGGCCTTTTGCTGGTCATCTACAGAGGACCTCTTTACAAGGTAAGACCGGAAGCTGCAGCAGACTCGCAGGTTTTCATGTTTATTTACTTCAAACGCTGTTCGGGTGTCTGGAAAGACCTGGTCCGAGTTTAAACATTAAATGTTGGGTCATCAAATCCTCCCAGCGTCCTGTTTAGTAGGTCAATCCTGTTAGAGGCAGGTGACGTCCTAAAGATAGAAACTTAAGCTCGTTAGCCTGATGCATGCTCAATAATCAGGTAGAAAATCTAAAAAAGCTTAAACTTAAGCTCGTTAGATGCAACTAATGTCCACGCTCTGTCTGTTGTATGGAGCTCCAAAAGTGCCATCAGTTGTTTAAAAAAAAATACAGGATGGCTTTAATTACCGTACTTAGTTTTGATAAGTTTATAAAATATTTATTTATTATATTTATATTATTATAATATACACGTTTATCAGCACCTTACTGCTCGAGGCGAGGCTTTCATCAGTTTCCTTCAATAAATAGTGTTTTTTTTTTAATATACAGGGAGTCCTCAACTTACGAACGAGTTCCGTTCCTACGCACTGTTCGTAACCCGATTTTGACGGAAGTCTGAACTCATTACACGTGGCGTTCGTAAGTCCGGATTTTTGCCGTAAGACGGAAACTGCATGCTAACGCTGCGCCGCACACCTGTTTTATCGACATGAGACTGAACAAGCGTACATACTGGTTCATAAACATGCACAGAACTTTATTTACAAACGGTTAGCTAACGCAGCACGTTCAATACTTAGCCTATCCTAATGCTGTGATCACACCGAACAGCTTTTCAGCAGCAGGAGCGTCCAGTTTACATGTAAAGTCAATGGTGGACGCGCTTCCAGCCGCGTCGGGCGTCACGTCGCGTGCGTGTTGAGCGTGCTGGGAAGCGTTTTTCCGTGCACAAGTGAACCGGCTTCAGCCTCCAAACCGCGCATTCAACATGCTGAAGATTTCGCGGTTCAAACTTTCAAACGCCGCTCAACTCTCCCTGATTGGTTGGTGTGTCAACCAATCAGGGAGAGTCGGGGGAGAAGAGAGGGGGAGAAGAGAGGGGGTCAGGGGGAGAGTCCCTATGTGACGCGGAAACCAGTGACGCGGAAACGATTGCGCATGTGACGTATTGTTTGTGGGACACAGAAAAAACCCGCGGAGTCATGGACTATGGAAGAGAAACTCATTAGCTGTGTTTCCATCCATTTTCATTTCGATTTTTGAGCTAATTTTTGAAATCTCGCAAATATGTAAATACAAATTAATGCGAAGCAGAAGTGTTTCCATCTGCTGGCTTGAAGCGCATCTACCAAGCCACGCACAGCGTCATTACGTCAGACGTCAGCGTCATTACGTCAGACGTGAGCACTGCGCATGTCTACAGTAAACAGGAAGTAGCAGTTGAAAACAGAACCTGGCCACACATCTCGTCAAAATGGAGAGAATATTTCAGGTACGTGTTGCTATCGGTCGAGTTGTATTTATTCTGTCATACAAACTAGTTTTAGCGATGTTACATGTTGTCCGGAGCGGAAACAGCTGATCAGTCACGTGACGTGAATGTTCGCTTCGGCAGCACGAGTCGGCAAATGTGTTTCCATCTGTCGCTGTGCGCATCTGCTCATTTTCGAACATCCCAAAAACCACCTCAAGCGAGCGTATAAACTTTTTGGCGAACTTGAGAAAGTAAATACGGATTTTGCCGTTTCCATTAAGCTTTTCTGCTGCGATACTTCAAAATGCGCACCTAGAAACCTTGATGGAAACATGGCTATTGTAGCTGTGTGTTCGCGACAATTCCTTCACGACCAGTCAAGTCTGCTCTACTGAGACAGAAATAAAAAGCTCCTCGCCTCGCGGAGTGCAGTGACGACTCGGTATACCGGTAAGCTCCTCCCACACACCCCGCAGCAGTTTCGCAGCTGTTTCGCGTTCTGGCTTTTTGGTCTGGACACAAAGTGCGTCCACTTGCGTGCGTGACAAGCTTTTTGGAGGTTGAAAAGCTGTTCGGTGTGACCACACCAAACACATTATCAGGAAAAAGAGTTAATTTCTTACTGGGAGCTGGTCATTTCTTCCTCCATCTGCTCCGATCTGCCTGCTCCTGAGCGCGTCAGTGGAAACACCCCACCCTCCTGTAAGTTTCAAGCTCTAAGTTTTGTTTCCTGCTCCCAAGCTCTCCTAAGTTTCATTTTCGGTATCGTATTTCCGCCGTAAAGTCGCATCTCCGCCGTAACTCGATGCAATGTTTTTCAATGGAGCGCGTTCGTAAGTCCGGATTGCCGTAAGTCGAGGGCGTCGTAAGTCGAGGACTCCCTGTACAGTATTTTCTGGACTATAGGTCGCACCTTTATATAAGTCGCTTTGTCCAATTGTCAATAAATGGGAAAAATCCATAAACAGGTTGCACCTTATAAGTTGCGTCTATTATGCGTCACCGCTACGCGACGCGTCAGCGCGTCATTTGCCCTGCTGAAAATGACGACCACAGAAGCATGCATGGAAGGACTTTTCACAAGATTAACACGGTAAAAACAATTATTTGTCTGCTGAAAATTATAGCAAACATGTGTCTTAGCTTAACCGTTCCTTAATAAATTCACGTAATGGTCAAATCTGCAAATTGTTTCGCTTTGAAAAAGTACAAGGAAAAACAACTAAGCTAACCGCGACACATTTATGTCTATAAAACATCAAATTTTATCTCAAATAACTCCAACAGCTAACGGTTTGTAAATATCCATCTAGTGATTACGTCCTGTAAGTTTGAAAAAAAATCTGTCCTGTGGTTCTTGACCTATTTTGCTAACAAACACTGAGCTAACAGCGAAGTAGCTAGTTCATACCTCCAGAGCAGGAGGCCGGGCTGCGACAGAGTGAGTCCGTCCAGAGGAGGCTGCCGTCGGACACATGAGGTGGGAACGGTTGGTGCACCCTAGCGGAAAAAGTTGCTACTGCACCATTTTTGCCAAAATGGAAAAACGGTCATATCTGAGCCAAAAATTTGGTCTAAAAATATGGCGAAAAATCCATAAAATACTCACCTCTCTATAAGTCGCAGGGCATGCAAATTAGGCAAAAAGGTGCAACTTATAGTCTGGAAAATACGGTAAATATTTTACCTGGCGTTCTTGCTTGGTTCTGATAGAGAACGTATTGCCTTGTGACAATACACTTTAAAGTTCTGCACCAGTGTGAAGGGAATGATAAATCAAAGATCTCTGATCAGTTAGCGCTCTCAGCATGTGTTGTGAACGACTCTCACCTCATTTTAGCTTGATGCTTGCTAAAGTGACTGTTGAGAACTAGTTTTGGTTTGAGTGTTGTTGTTGTTGTTGTTGTTGTTGTTGTTGTTGTTGTTGTTGTTGTTGTTGTTGTTTCGACAGAGAAATCTTTCATGGTGGCGGGTTTAACAGAATGACCAAACCTTAAACGGATAGTTCGGAATTTATAAATGGGATTCAGTGGAGAGGTTTTAAATAGTAAGCATCTTATCTGTTGCAGAAGACTGGACTGATGAGTGAACTTGTAAAACTTGGACTTCCTTTTCTTTTTGAGTCAAAATGGCCCGACCTCTTTTAGAAACTCGTTGCCTCCAAGTTAAACCGTGTTGTTGTGTGTTGCTGTTTGACCCGTGTTCTGACCCGTTGCAGGTGGCGGTGAGAGCCTGCTTCCTGGGAGTTACGTTCGGCTGCGGATTAATCATCAGCTTCTCTGAAACCACGTGGACACACTTTGGCTGGTCTGTATAAATCTCACCACATGGTTTTGTTATATATTACTTGTGAAAATACACCCCCCCCCCAAAAAAAAAAGATGAAAATAAATTTAAAAATGAGTTTTCATGTTTCTCTTTTAGTTGAACTCTTCCATACCAGTGGACAGTTTCTCTAATTTAAAAACGTGACGACTTGTTTTTAGTGTTTTTGTGCTAAAATCCAGAAACGAGGAGAATGTGAGGTCAGAGTTGCTGTCCGTGGTTGATGATGTCATCAGTGCCAGACAGCGCTGTAGGACGCAGAGTGAGGTTACAGTCGCGTTGTTCATCAGTGGAAATGGAAGCCGGAGAAAGACCAGAACATGTTGTGGGTCTGATGGATACCCAACCAGACCAGAACCAACGTTTGGACCTCAGGAACCCAACCAGAACCGACATCTGGACCTCAGGAACCCAACCAGACCAGAACCGACATCTGGACCTCAGGAACCCAACCAGAACCGACATCTGGACCTCAGGAACCCAACCAGACCAGAACCGACATCTGGACCTCAGGAACCCAACCAGAACCGACATCTGGACCTCAGGAACCCAACCAGAACCGACATCTGGACCTCAGGAACCAGCCTTTGTCTGACGTCGTTCTCAGAATGTGACGAGGAGTCGACTCTTACGTTTAATTTAACTCCTTTTTTTACTTCAGTCTCTGTTTTGAAGATTCTCTTGGGTCCGTGGTGAACTTTCCGCTGAACTTATGGGCATAAAAAATAAAAAATCACTTTCATCTTGGAAATGTTCCAACAAAACGACTGAACAAGAATCTGCAGCTGAACGTTTAGTGAACATTCTTAGTTTAATTACAGCTGATCCGAATTAAGAGAACGACGTCGTTCAACTGATGGTCCAGGGGCCAAATCAGGTCCACGGTGAGCTCAGCTCGGCCCACCAGTGGGTTCATTTTAAAAATAAAACATTTAAAATCATAAAAACAAACTTTCTTAATAATAATAAATAGGGGTGCAGGAAAAAAATGTCGATTTTTAAAATAATCTAGATTCTTAGTCCTGGCGATTCAGAATCGATTCTAAAAGCCCCAAAATCTTTTTTTTTTTTTTTTTACATTAAAACCCAAAAGATAAAGAAAATAAAACCATATCTCATAGTATATGAAAGAATACATAAAATGAAAGGTGGCAGAAAGAAGAAGAAATCTGACCCGAACCAGTGACCTCCAGGACCCGATAAGGATAAAGCGGGTAAAGATGATGGATAGATGGCTTTTGTTGAAAAGATTTACCAAACAAATCTTTTAAACAAAATCCATCCATACACATTTGAAACATGGATGAATGCAATATGATTTTGAAGTCTATTTTATTTTGAGTTAAATGTTTATGGCTGAAATCTTAGTTTACGTTTGTATTTTGAATTATTTTTGATGGACTGGAGACATGTCCAGGGTGTCCCCTGCCTCTCGCACAGTGACTGCTGGATAATAATAATAATAATAATTAATAATAATAATAATAATAATTAATTCAATTTATAACGCACTTTTCATTACTGAAAATCTCGGAGTGACCTTTGATAAGGCTTTACATTTTGATAAACAGATCGCCTCTGTTGTCCGGTCTGGATTTTTTTATTTACGTCTTTTAAAAAAGGTCAAACCCTTTTTAAACCGTTGTGACTTGGAGAAGGCTGTTCATGCTTTTATCAGTTCTAGGCTCGATTATTGTAACGCTCTGTATGTTGGTGTGCCTCAGTCATCACTGAGCCGCCTCCAGCTTGTTCAGAATGCAGCAGCTCGCCTTTTAACCAACACTCCTAGATGGGACCACATCACACCTGTTTTATTCTCTCTACATTGGCTTCCTGTCCGTTTTAGGATAGATTTTAAACTTTTATTATTTGTTTTTAAAGCTCTGAATGGCCTCGCTCCTACTTATATAACGGAGTTGTTAAGTTTCCCCGCCCGCTCCAGGTCTCTGAGGTCAGATAGCCAACTCTTGCTCTCTGTTCCACGGACAAAATATAAACGTTGGGGTGACCGTGCCTTTTCTGCGGCCGCACCTCGACTCTGGAATACACTCCCACTTGAGCTACGCCAGATTACTGAACTTGGCCCTTTTAAATCAAAGCTTAAGACTTTTTTATTCAAACTGGCTTTTAGTAATTAAATATGTGGTGACATTTCTGGTTTTATTTTTGCTTTTATGTTGTGTTTTTCTTGATTTTTAATCTGTCTTTTTAAGTACTGCACTGTTTTTTGTTAAGCACTTTGGTCACCACCACCGTGGTTGTGTAAAGTGCTATATAAATGAATAAATGAAAATGAAAATCTCAAAGTGCTACACATATATTGAATGCTACACACATTCATAAACCGGTGGCGGCAGACTACCATGCAAGGTGCTTTCCAGTCCTACCGGGAGCAACTCAGGGTTAAGTGTCTTGCCCAAGGACACAACGACACATGGTGCGGGTCCGGCCGGGAGTCGAACCGCCAACTTTCCGATCGGGAGACGACTGCCATTACCACTACACCACGGCCGCCCATATAGGCACATGGATGGCATATGGATATAGGCACCAGTGACCTCCAGGACCCGATTAAAGCTGCTGCATTCTATTCATATACCCATCTGCTGTATTTATACTGTATTATTTAATGTTTGCTACAAGCATACATTATTGTTTTAAATAAATGTTTTATTTGTTTACATTGTTTAATCTTTTCATGATTTCAATTGAAAATCGATTTTTAATCGAATTGGTGCATCAAAAATCTGAATCAAATCAATTCTCCAGACACAGAGATTCGCACCCCTAATAATAACTGTTGGATGTCTGGCCCCTGAGCATCCATCTCTGTCCATCCATCCATACCTCTCTCCCTCTTCACCCGCTTCTTCCTTTTCTGGTCGCGGAGGTCACTGGTGCCCATATCCAGCAGTTACTGTGTGACAGGCAGGGGACACCTGGACATGTCTCCGGTCCATCTCAGGGACATCTAGAGTCAGTTTGGTCTGTGGGAGGAAACTGGAGCACCTGGTGAAAACCAGTGCTGGGCAGCGCTAATCCAAAAATTTGTTCCGCTATTTCTAAAGCACTTATTGATTTATTTAGGTCCACAATTTCAAAAGCACTTATGTATTACCAATGCTAGCGGACGCTAATGCTAACACACTAACCGCCATTTTGAACAGGGCAAATGGTGAAATACTTTTTTTAATCTACCAGATTTGACCATTTGAACCGGCTAAAGCTCAGAAAAACTTTGTGCTATAAAGTCAGCTAAGAAATATATTTTTTCTCAGCAAAGAAATAATTGTTTTTACCGTGTTTTCATGGAAAGTCCTTATCTTCTGTGGCCGTCGGCCGCCATTTTGAAGAGGGCATATGGCGAAACACTTTTTAAAATCCAGACGCGTCGCGTAGGCCGCTGAGAAACATCCATAAGTTCACCCTCCATGTTAAAAACTCTTCGTCTGACTCTTTGAAAACAAGCAATAAGGCTGCAGAGTAACACACTGGCTGCTAACTGAGAGCGCTCGCTCTAGCAAAGAGACTGAGGGGACGCTTTTTTGTCACGGACCACATCCGGCGCTGACAGGATATGGTCTGTTAGCAGTCGTCCGGGCCTGTAAATACGTTTTTCGTTTTTACTGATAGATAATTAGTTATTATCCTGCAATGGGAAAAGCAGGAAACATACCCCTTGGAACTAATCAGTTTCCTTTGGTCTTCAGGGTGTACCGGGACCCGAAGGACGCAGTTGACCTCGAGTCAGCCCAGCTGCCCGACGCTGTGAACAGTAAGGCCCGAGAGGGAGGTTGGAATGGCCCCTGGGAGTTGGTAACGTGGGCTCAACTGTTTGCAGAGGTAATTCTGAACCAAAAAATCCCATTGGTGGACCTGCCTCCTATCCCTCGTGAGACTGGAACCAGGCATTCAAACCTGTACTATTACACCACCAGTTTGGATGGATGGGCAGTGGAAGGAGCAAAGCCAAAACAAAAAACAGCTGAATATTTGGTAACCCCAGAAGTTTGGGTACGAGACGGGGTGTTGCAGATTCCCGGAACAGCTGCGCAAAGGGTTGACACGCCCATAAGACCTGGCTCCACCCAGAGGATTAAAGTCTCGGTACAGATGGTAGTGGCACCTTACAAAGGAGTGTACTCGGTGGGAGCTACGATACACCTGATCGAAGACGATAAAGACGACCAAGAGAAGTCCCAACCCAGTAAAACAGAGAAAAAGCGAAGTGTACTGAACGCTTGGGCCAGCAAGACATTTCTGAGGAAATGGAAGCACACGAACAAGGAAATGGACAACTAAAAACTGAACGACGGGGCGCTAGGATCATCAATGGATCTCATTGCAGGAGAAAAGGTAGAAAATTAAATCAGATCAT
>JBBPBX010006458.1:11369-25070 GCA_038048925.1 Garcialebias charrua | reverse complement strand
TTAGGTCCGCTGTTAGCGGATTAGCGCTCCCTAGCGGTCGGAGGCCCACCACTGGTGAAAACCCACGCAGCAGCATGGAGAGAACATGCAAACTCCACCCAGAAAGACCCCGGGCCTGGATTTGAGCTGGTGACCCTCTCGCTGAGCGGTAGCAGCTCTACCAGTTGATCCACCGTGCGGCTCTTAGCCCTGAGTACCGTATTTTCCGCCTGATAAGTGTAACCTCTCTATAAGTCACTTTGTCCAATTATTGGCAATAAATTGGAAAAATCCATAAACATGTCGCACCTTTATTTAAGTCGCATCTATTATGCGTCACCGCTACGCGTCAGCGCGTCATTTGCCCTGCTGAAAATGGCGGCCACAGGAGCGAGCGCGCACGGAAGGACTTTACAAGATTAACACGGTAAAAACAATTTGTTTGCTGAAAATTATAGCAAAGATGTGTCTTAGCTGAACTTTTCCTTAATAAATTCACGTAATGGTCAAATCAGCTGGATTTTAAAAAGTAGTTTTGCTACATGCACGTGCACGGGTGGGACGGCTTTATTTCTTTAAAATTTAGCTAAATAAATGCTTAAAAAATATATTTCTTAGCTGACATTATAGCACAAGTATTCCTGAGCCTAACCGTTCCTTAATAAATTCACAAAATGGTCAAATCTGCCGGATTTCAATTGTTTCGCTTTGACGTCTTCCAAACCGTCGCGTGCGCTGCGAAAATAAATTATAAATAAATCGAATTTTAGCTCAAACATCTCCTACAGCTAACAATTTGTAAATGTCCACCCAGTAATTACTTTCAGTAAGTTTCAACAAAATCTGTCCTGTGATTTCGTAGTTCATACCTCCAGAGCAGGAGGCCGGGCTGCGACAGAGTGAGTCCGACCAGAGGAGGCTGCCGTCGGACACATGAGGTGGGAACGGTCGGTGTACCCTAGCGGACAAAAGTGGTACTGCACCATTTTTTGCCAAAATGAAAAACGGTCATATCTGAGCCAAAAATTGGTCTAAAAATATGGGGGAAATCCATAAACAAGTCTCACCTCTCTATAGGTCGCAGGGCATGCAAATTAGGCAAAAGGTGCGACTTATAGACCGGAAATACGGTAGTCCCAGAAATGACCAGACTGGATGTTTTCATCTGATTCTAACCCTGTTCTAACTTCAAACTGGTTTTGTGATGTTCTTTGAGTCTTCTTTATTGAACCGTGTGTCTCCTGCAGGTACTTGTGCTCGCTGTCCTTCTTCCACTACTCGGAGTACCTGGTGACGGCCGTCATCAACCCTCGCAGCCTGTCGCTCGACTCCTTCCTGCTGAACCACAGCGTGGAGTACACGCTGGCCGCCGCGTCGTCGTGGCTGGAGTTCACCGTGGAGAAGCTCACGGTTCCAGGTGGGTCTGCGGGTTTCACTGCTCTGTAGAAGTTCTGTCCAGAACCGTTGGGTTCTTCTGATCCACCTGTGTCCACCCCCAGAGCTGAAGCAGTCCAACTGGCTGAGTGTGGTCGGTCTGCTCATGGTGCTGTGCGGCGAGGGCCTCAGGAAGTCGGCCATGTTGACGGCGGGCTCCAACTTCAACCACATCGTTCAGAACGAGAAGGCCCAGAGCCACGTGCTGGTCACCGGCGGCGTCTACGCCTTCTTCAGACACCCGTCCTACGTGGGCTGGTTCTACTGGAGCATCGGCACGCAGGTGGGCCCTCTGACCTTCGGCTCGCGCCGCGCTCGTCGCGGCTGTTTGCTAACGGCGCTGTCGGCCCCTGCAGGTCATGCTGTGTAACCCCGTGTGCGTCCTGGGCTACACGATCGCCAGCTGGCGGTTCTTCAGGGAGCGCATCGAGGAGGAGGAGCTGTTCCTGATCCACTTCTTCACCGACGCCTACGTGGAGTACAAACGGAGAGTTCCTACCGGGCTGCCGTTCATCTCGGGGATTCGGGTCAACTAGTCCCCGGACTGGACCGGGACGGACTCGAAGCCCCGGGGCAGCTCGGACCCAGCGGCGCCCCAGCAGAGGACGCCGATGAACGCTGCGATGGCGGCGGGCAGCTGCTGGCGGTTCTTCCAAACATGCGGTTAAAGACCAGAACCGTCTGCTGCTCTGACCCATCTGCACGCCGGACCATCGCTGCGTCGGACGTTTCAAACTTTTCACTCAAATCGTTTAAAACAAATGTTTCAGGGAAATTTCACAGAAGATCCACGAAGGTCAAAAAGCTTTTTTTAATACAGCCTGTGTGTTAGCAAAATATCTCACGAACCACTGGACTAGTGGTTCTGAAAGTCTCGTTAGAGGAACGTCGACAGCTTAACAACTTTCTTTCAGCCGGTTCAAGATGGCCGCCACAGCTAGTCGGCCTCGGAGAACACGGCTCTGACACGGTCGGCTTCACAGACGAGCTGAAGCTCGGTGTGGTAGTAGCCGAGACGATGCTCCCCACGTGCTCTGAGCACGGACGGGTCACGGGACGCGCGACGTCCTTCAGATGATTTTCGTCTCGGACTTCCTGTCGGGACGTCTCGGAGGACCTGAAAGTTTTGTTCCGAACTTCTGTAGCGCCGTCACCTGGACTCTAACTGGACTCGGAGTGGACGGTTCAGAACCGAGGAGACGTCCTTTAGGAGGAAAACGTCCATCGCTGATAATCTTGTCTTCCCTCCTGTCTCCGTCAGACTACAGACTTTAATCGCTGATGGACGCAGAAGATCCCAAGGAAGACCTGATCGAAGACGCAACACTTGGATTGAGTGTCCAAAAAACCTGAAGTTTCTGGAGACGGCTCCGATCGCCGGCCGGTGGACTTAGGATCAGACTGTCCCCGGGTTTAAAGGGACATTTGGGTCATTTATCAGTGGGCTGTGTCTCAGAGATCCACGTTGGAGTCTAAAAGATCTCGTCTTTTCAAATTCAGCCTTGAATTTCCCGTCCGTGGGACAATAAAGGCTGTTTCTATTCTTCTGGAAATGTTCGCCACGTTTCTAAATTTCTTCTCGTCAGACTCGTCACGAGAATTTTGTAACAAGTTCACAAAAAACTGAAGTGACGCATTCTCTTTAGAAACGGATCGAGAGTCTTCCAGACCCGTCCCAGATCTGTCTCAGACTTGTCTCTGACCTGTCCCAGACTTGTCTCCAACTTGTCTCAGACTTGTCTCCAAAATGTCCCAGACTTGCCTACAGCTTGTCCCAGACTTGTCTCCAACTTGTCTCAGACTTGTCTCCAACTTGTCCCAGACTTGTCTCAGACTTGTCTCAGACTTGTCCCAGACTTGCCTACAGCTTGTCCCAGACTTGTCTCCAACTTGTCTCAGACTTGTCTCCAACTTGTCCCAGACTTGTCTCAGACTTGTCTCAGACTTGTCCCAGACTTGTCTCCAACTTGTCTCAGACTTGTCTCTAACATGTCCCAGACTTGTCTCAGACTTGTCCCAGACTTGTCTCCAACTTGTCTCAGACTTGTCTCTAACATGTCCCAGACTTGCCTCCAACTTGTCTCAGACTTGCCTCCAACTTGTCCCAGACTTGCCTCCAACTTGTCTCAGACTTGCCTCCAACTTGTCCCAGACTTGCCTACAGCTTGTCTCAGACTTGTCTCCAACTTGTCTCAGACTTGTCTCCAACTTGTCCCAGACTTGTCTCAGACTTGTCTCAGACTTGTCCCAGACTTGCCTACAGCTTGTCCCAGACTTGTCTCCAACTTGTCTCCAACTTGTCCCAGACTTGTCTCAGACTTGTCTCAGACTTGTCCCAGACTTGTCTCCAACTTGTCTCAGACTTGTCTCTAACATGTCCCAGACTTGTCTCAGACTTGTCCCAGACTTGTCTCCAACTTGTCTCAGACTTGTCTCTAACATGTCCCAGACTTGCCTCCAACTTGTCTCAGACTTGCCTCCAACTTGTCCCAGACTTGCCTCCAACTTGTCTCAGACTTGCCTCCAACTTGTCCCAGACTTGCCTACAGCTTGTCCCAGACTTGTCTCCAACTTGTCTCAGACTTGTCTCCAACTTGTCTCAGACTTGTCCCAGACTTGTCTCCAACTTGTCTCCGACTTGTCTCCAAAATGTCCCAGACTTGCCTACAGCTTGTCTCAGACTTGCCTCCAACTTGTCCCAGACTTGTCTCCAACTTGTCTCAGACTTGTCTCCAACATGTCCCAGACTTGTCTCAGACTTGCCTCCAACTTGTCCCAGACTTGCCTCCAACTTGTCCCAGACTTGCCTCCAACTTGTCCCAGACTTGCCTCCAACTTGTCCCAGACTTGCCTCCAACTTGTCTCAGACTTGTCTCTAACATGTCCCAGACTTGCCTCCAACTTGTCTCAGACTTGTCTCTAACATGTCCCAGACTTGTCTCCAACTTGTCTCCAAAATGTCCCAGACTTGCCTCCAACTTGTCTCAGACTTGCCTCCAACTTGTCCCAGACTTGTCTCTAACATGTCCCAGACTTGCCTCCAACTTGTCTCAGACTTGTCTCCAACTTGTCTCAGACTTGTCTCCAACATGTCCCAGACTTGTTCTTGACCTGTCTCAGACTTATTTCCAACCTGTCTCAGACTTGTTTCCAACCTGTCTCAGACTTGTCTCTAACATGTCCCAGACTTGTCTCCAACCTGTCCCAGCCTTGTCTCCAACTTGTTTCAGACTTGTCTCCAACATGTCCCAGACTTGTCTCAGACTTGTCTCCAAAATGTCCCAGACTTGCATCCAGCTTGTCTCAGACTTGTCTCTAACATGTCCCAGACTTGTCTCTAACATGTCCCAGACTTGCCTCCAACTTGTCTCAGACTTGTCTCTAACATGTCCCAGACTTGTTCCCGACCTGTCTCAGACTTGTCTCCAACATGTCCCAGACTTGTCTCCAACATGTCCCAGACTTGTTCTTGACCTGTCTCAGACTTATTTCCAACCTGTCTCAGACTTGTTTCCAACCTGTCTCAGACTTGTCTCTAACATGTCCCAGACTTGTCTCCAACCTGTCCCAGCCTTGTCTCCAACTTGTTTCAGACTTGTCTCCAACATGTCCCAGACTTGTCTCAGACTTGTCTCCAAAATGTCCCAGACTTGCATCCAGCTTGTCTCAGACTTGTCTCTAACATGTCCCAGACTTGTCTCTAACATGTCCCAGACTTGCCTCCAACTTGTCTCAGACTTGTCTCTAACATGTCCCAGACTTGTTCCCGACCTGTCTCAGACTTGTCTCCAACATGTCCCAGACTTGTCTCCAACATGTCCCAGACTTGTCTCCAACTTGTCTCAGACTTGTCTCCAACATGTCCCAGACTTGTCTCAGACTTGTCCCAGACTTGCCTCCAGCTTGTCTCAGACTTGTCTCTAACATGTCCCAGACTTGCCTCCAACTTGTCTCAGACTTGTCTCCAACATGTCCCAGACTTGTCTCAGACTTGCCTCCAACTTGTCCCAGACTTGCCTCCAACTTGTCTCAGACTTGTCTCTAACATGTCCCAGACTTGCCTCCAACTTGTCTCAGACTTGTCTCTAACATGTCCAAGACTTGCCTCCAACTTGTCTCAGACTTGTCTCCAAAATGTCCTAGACTTGTCTCCAACTTGTCTCAGACTTGTCTCCAACATGTCCCAGACTTGTCCCAGACTTGTCCCAGACTTGTCCCAGACTTGCCTCCAGCTTGTCTCAGACTTGTCTCTAACATGTCTCAGACTTGTCTCCAACATGTCCCAGACTTGTCTCCAACATGTCCCAGACTTGTCTCTAACATGTCCCAGACTTTTTCCCGACCTGTCTCAGGCTTGTCTCCAACATGTCCCAGACCTGTTCCCGACCTCTCCCAGACTTGTCTCCAACATGTCCCAGACTTGTCTCCAACATGTCCCAGACTTGTTCCCGACCTGTCCCAGACTTGTCTCCAACATGTCCCAGACTTGTCTCCAACATGTCCCAGACTTGTTCCCGACCTGTCTCAGACTTGTCTCAGACTTGTCCCAGACTTGTCCCAGACTTGCCTCCAGCTTGTCTCAGACTTGTCTCTAACATGTCTCAGACTTGTCTCCAACATGTCCCAGACTTGTCTCCAACATGTCCCAGACTTGCCTCCAACTTGTCCCAGACTTGTCTCTAACATGTCCCAGACTTTTTCCCGACCTGTCTCAGGCTTGTCTCCAACATGTCCCAGACCTGTTCCCGACCTCTCCCAGACTTGTCTCCAACATGTCCCAGACTTGTCTCCAACATGTCCCAGACTTGTTCCCGACCTGTCCCAGACTTGTCTCCAACATGTCCCAGACTTGTCTCCAACATGTCCCAGACTTGTTCCCGACCTGTCTCAGACTTGTCTCCAACGTGTCCCAGACTTGTCTCCAACATGTCCCAGACTTGTCTCCAACGTGTCCCAGACTTGTCTCCAACATGTCCCAGACTTGTCTCCAACATGTCCCAGACTTGTCTCCAACTTGTCGCAGACTTGTCTCCAACATGTCCCAGACTTGTTCCCGACCTCTCAGACTTGTCTCCAACATGTCCCAGACTTGTCTCCAACATGTCCCAGACTTGTCTCCAACATGTCCCAGACTTGTCTCCAACATGTCCCAGACTTGTCTCCAACATGTCCCAGACTTGTCTCCAACATGTCCCAGACTTGTCTCCAACTGTCCCAGACTTGTCTCCAACATGTCCCAGACTTGTCTCCAACATGTCCCAGACTTGTTCCCGACCTCTCAGACTTGTCTCCAACATGTCCCAGACTTGTCTCCAACATGTCCCAGACTTGTCTCCAACATGTCCCAGACTTGTCTCCAACATGTCCCAGACTTGTCTCCAACATGTCCCAGACTTGTCTCCAACCTATCCCAGACTTGTCTCCAACATGTCCCAGACTTGTCTCCGACCTTTCTTAATTTAGTTTTGGTCAATTCTAACTCTCTTTTGAAAGTTCTCCTCTGACAGAAAACTTCTGAAGCTGCAGCTCCAAAATCTCCAGTCATAAAAAATAATAAAAAATAATTTATTATAATCTAAGCCAAATCTTCCCGTCTTCATTTCTAAAGTTTACGGCCGTGGATTAAATCCTGATGTTTGGACAAAGTCTCTCGGGGGCAGAGTTCAGTGAAGCTGCGGTCGTCAGAATTTTACCTGAAAGATTTCGTCAAACCTCTCATGCTAATCTGTGACCAGTCGCATCAAATCAGGGATTATGTCAAACCAAACGCAGCACATTCTCAGATTTCATTTATTTTTTTTATTCCTAGTCTTGTCTCGGTGACCAGCTCCTGAAAAACGGGTCTGAATCGTATTTTTAGTGTTTTCTACGAGGATTTCTTGACGAATCCTCATATTCTATTTGGAAATCAGGAGTTCTCTGCTGCGGTTTGTTCACAATCAGTTTCTGCTCTGACTTCTTTAAAACCTTCTTCAGAATGAATTTTAATACATTTAATACATGAGATTATCATATTATGACTAAATCTAATTTTTGTCATTTTTCAATCCGTGCATGTACGACTACCTTAAGACGAGGTCCGGGTTCGGACTCGGCTGAATAAATGACCGCAGTGTCCCTCATGGCACAGAGATTGGACAGAGGTATCGGACCAACGGTAAATTAATTTAAATTAAACTAATTTAACCAGATTCTAAAAGAGAAACAATGTGGTGTCTCTCCAGATCATTCTGTTCCCGTCAGCCAACGACCACAGCTCAAAGACTCGCTGTGAGAACCCGACTTGACCCGATTATTTATGAGAGATTCTGAAAGTCCTACAGGAAGCACCCGAAGCGCTACAGCTAGCTGCTGCTGCCACCTGCACTCACAGCACACGTTAACGTTGTAGCATTTCAACAGGTGACGTCACGAGTCTTTACTGCATGAAAACGTTCTCGTGTGGACGGTTTTACCTCTCGGGACTGAGCGGATTAAAAATGACCACTTGAGAACTGAACCGTTCCATTTGGGAAGTCTGAACATGCTGCATTTTCAATGTAATGAAAAACATTTTTATATCTCTGAAAACTGTTGGCTGATGGCATCATGTGTTCAGCTCCGCTTCTAGGAAATAAAACTGAAGCTGTTTAAAAATAAAAATCTCCAAATTGTTTCATTTGTTGGTAAATCAGGAGCAGAACTGATGTCTTTAAAGGGTCTGGCAGCGACGGATCACATGGAACAAATCTAACTGTTAAATTTGGAAAAAACATTTGGGGAAAGAAAGTTCTTCCTCGTTCAGTTTGAGGGGTTTACACATCAGTAAGTTAAAAAAAAAGAGAAATGGTCGTTTCTGCCAAAACTACAGCCGGAATGCTAAACGAGGGCTGAAGAAGCTGGTGCTAAAGCTAAAGGACAGAACAGCTAAATGTTCGCTAACGGCTAGAAGAAGGAACGGCTAACTAAAAGATCACTAGCTAAAAAATACAGAACATTAATAAATAAATAAAAACGCCAGCGAAAAGATAAAACAAATAAAACACTCAAGTGGAAAAGTCAGAAAAATCTGAACAAAAAGAAAATGTGTGCAAAACTCCTACAACTGTCCTTGAATAAAACCAAGTCCTTCCAAACCTAAAGGTCTAAACCTAAAGGTGAGGTGACGCCGTCCAACGCCCTGAGGATTGTCCTCTGTGGACGGCTGGATCCTCCAGTCTGGACCCCCTGGATGGACTCACACCAGATGTGAGCAGAGACAGATGTGAGCACTTGAACCCCCTCGGGTCTGGAGCATACAGGTGTGTTGCCAAGGCATGAAGACCTCAGCAATGACCTTAGAGAAGCAGCGTTTGCTGCCAAGGCAAAGGTCAAAGGTCTTTTCAACCCCCACACACACACACACACACACGAAATAAAGATTACTCACTAGGGGAAAAAGATGGCTGACAATCTTCCTGGGAGTGTTTGCACCCCAAAGGTCTGACCTTTGGGGTGCAAACACTCAGAGAAATGACAGAAAACCAAAGATGGACCCCAAAAAAAGTCTTGCCTGCTGTGTTCATTTTTTTATTTTTAAATAATAATAATAATAATAATGAATTCAATTTATAATGCACTTTTCATTAATAAAAATCTCAAAGTAGAAGAGAAGCACTTGGGCAGGACAATACAATAAAATACTAGAAAGGGACAATAAAAGTAAAAGAAATTGGTTAAATGCTTATTTTATTTTTGTGCCATTGAAATCACTGAGACTGAACTCATGTTTAATTTACATATACACCTGCATACTGTACTGTATATACTATAAGTGTAAAATGTTCCAAGGTTCTTTATCCACAATAATAGTTTTTAAAAAATATGTTTTTATAAGGGGTAAAGCTTTATTAATATAATTCAAAGTAAAGTTTAAATTTGTATTCTAGTAGAAAATATAAGCTTTGTGAGATTTTAACATTTTAAAGATTTTTCTTGAATAAAGGAGTGAATCGATCCCAGATGAACGGATTCCATAATAAACAAACGGTAAGTGAATCGATCCCAGAGATTCGGCCTTTGGTTTTCAGCGCATGCGCACAACCTTTTCTTCCTTTCTGCTAGCTTCTCCGCCATGGCGCCCGTTGTAAGTAAAGTCTCCTGTCATAAACCCTCTAAAACTAACGGTTAGACAGCGTGAAAGTCTTAGAAATCAAGCGGTTTGAAGTGACAGTTTTGTTACGGACATTAAGGGTAACAGTGAAAAGGTTCTGGTTCGGAAGGGATTTGGGTTTTTATGTGTTTTTACACGCTGCGGCCCGCTAGCTGTTAGCTTGGTTTGTCACCACGTTGTTAACAGACTGAGTCCTGCCCGGATAGTTTGAACTTTTCTAAATCGTCTTTATGTGGCGATTTAAAACCGCTAGGGTTCGTTGTTGTTTGATAGTTGGTTCTGTATCAGTAGAAAGTTGAAGCCGACCCGAAGTCTAATCTCGTTTGGGTTTGCGTTTAACGACATATTTAAAGGTTTTTCTGAAGCGCAGCATGTTCAGTCATTTCTGCAAAGATCACTGAGTTGAACAGCTCATAGTTTGTCTGCGTGTTATTTCAAGGTGTGTTTTGACATTTTAGCAGAAGAAGAAGAAGCAGAACACCGGCAAAGGTGGAAAGAAGAAGAAGCAGGTCCTGAAGTTCACTCTGGACTGCACTCATCCTGTGGAAGATGGCATCATGGACGCTGCCAACTTTGTGAGTTAACTTCATCTTTTCCATGTGAGAAACAGGAAAGTTTGTTGTTTCTGGAAATCAAAGGATGTACAGTAAAGTCATCACTCATCAGGCTTTGATCTGAACGCCTTTATCCCTATTTATAGACCTGTCCAAGGCATTTGATACAGTTGATCACAGACTATTGACGAACATCCTGGAACACTCTGGTCTATCAAAACTTGCAGTCTCCTGGTTCACCAACTACCTAACTGACAGAACGCAGTCTGTTCATGTAGCCGGATCCTCCTCTACTTTCTTAGATGTTGTGAAAGGGGTGCCACAGGGTTCTGTCTTGGGTCCCATTCTTTTCTCCCTATACATCAACGATCTTTGCAGTGATCTGTCAAATGCCTCCCACCATTATTACGCAGATGACACCATCATCTATTGCTGTTCTTCCTCCCTCAGCCAAGCTTTCACCTCTCTTCAGGACGCTTTTAATATTATTCAGTCACGGCTGCAAAAACTTAGACTGGTCCTAAATGCCGACAAAAGCAAGATCATGGTTCTATCCAACAGAAAGCAGCAACCAGAGAACCCACCTCAAATTGGAACCCAAGAGGGAAAACAAATAGAAATGGTCTCCACCTACAAATATCTAGGTTTCAACATTGACACTGAACTGTCTTTTAAAACCCACATCTCCAAAATGGCCACTAAACTCAAACTGAAGCTAGGTTTCTTCTTCAGAAACAAATCCTGCTTCTCATGCAAAGCCAGGAGAACATTAGTAGCTGCAACATTCATGCCAATACTAGATTATGGTGACGTGCTGTACATGAGTGCTGCATCAAAATACCTACAGTCCTTAGACTCCATTTACCACGGTGCCCTTCGGTTCATTACTGACTCCAGTTATCGCACTCATCACTGTGAGCTTTACGTAAAATCTGGCTGGTCATCTCTCAGCACTCGCAGATACACTCACTGGATATCCTTCATCTACAAGACCCTCCTAAACCTAGTCCCGTCATACCTCACCTCCTTAATACAAACATCACACAGTCATTACTCCCTGCGCTCTAACGATCTAGTCCTCCTGTCAGTTCCTCCGGTCAGAACTGAACTAGGAAAAAGAGTTCAGCTTTGCCGTCCCCTCAGCCTGGAACAACTTACAGAAAGATCTGAAACTATCAACATTCATCTCTCCAGGGGCCTCATGTATCAAAAACCTGCGTGGATTTCCTACTGAACAGTGACGTACGGTGAAATCCAGAAAAGTGTCTACGCACAAAAAGATCCAGATTTATCAAACTGTGCGTACACCTGAATCCACGCACATTCCTTTTGTACATCACAATTGACGTGGAACTGAGCGCACGTGAGACACCTCCCCTGACACGCCTACATTTACATATGTTAAACAGATGCAAATTACTTCCTGCATGTGTGAAGGACATGTTTGTTTGATCCCTGCGCGATCAGAAATGATTTCTAGATTCGGGAAAATAATGAATTCAATATAATATGAGTGAGGACAAACATCCTAAGTAAGAATAGTAATAAAATGTGTTCATCATGCAAAGAACGAGTGATTGTCGGTATTTGTGTGCGCGCGCACCCTGCTGTGGTGCGCGAACCGGCTCATTCATTCATTCTGTGTGGAAATATTAACTTTGCGCACGAGTTTATTACCATTATTACTGTAAACACAGAGGAACTTACTTGGATGTTTGCTAGAACATAGATCTTTGTTTATGTAGATGATGTGAAGAAACGAGTCTGTGCGTCTTGGTGGAGACTTTTCATGACATGATGTTGGAGTCTCCAGACGCAGCGCGCGCCCCGCAGCCCTGTGCGCAGTCTGTCTGTGAAGCTTTTGCTCTCCTACAAGTTATATAAGGTGTACTTTCACGTGTCATTTTGGAGAAATCTACAATAAACGCAGATAATGAAACACCTCCAGCTGCCGTGTCGACACCGGTGAGGGTGCGCGCGCGCTCCAAGCGCGACCACTCAGCCTTTGGAATCATATGGATGAGACCATTCCATTGGACATGATCCGGCTTTGTGTGGACTGGACTGCACAGTCCCGATCGACCTGCAGCTCCCTCTGTGGAACAGTTTGACCGCTGCTTCTGTATGCACGCGTGATGCACGGCTCCCCAGAGCGCAGCAGTAGTGCCAAACTGGAAAATTATTATTTCTGAAAACGGCTGATAAGCCATATCCTAGATCGGAAAACTATATCTGTTTCTAAATAAATGCTCTGCGTGTTACACTATTTATTATAACCTCCAGTAAGGCTGAATGAATCCGTTCCTGTTAAATTTATTTTTGGCACAACGTTGCGCGTCCTTTATTTCACTGCGTCATGTGGATGTAATACTTGTTAATCGTGTGTTTGGAGGGAATATTAATCATTTTCACATCTTGAACTGTTAATAATAATAATAATAATAATAATAATGAATTCAATTTATAACGCACTTTTCATTAATGGAAATCTCAAAGTGCTACAAGGTGCAACATATTTGAATGTCAATAAGACAAATAATAAAACAATTAAAATCAACAACAGTATCAGCTAAGATCAAAAGTAGAATCATGAGGAGTAAAGTATGCTCGGTTGAAAAGAAAGGTCTTCAAGCCGCTCTTAAAGTCAACCACAGACTGTGGGGCTTCAGTTTCTCTGAAACACCTGTAAGTGTCGCCAAAGGAACAAGAACCACAGAAACGTGCGTACGCCTGCTCGGGAGCTTGCGTGGATATGTACCTGGATGCGCATATATTCACGTTCAGTTCAGTTTTGATACATACGGGCTTTTGCGTGGAAAGTGACGTGCGCAATGTTTTTGTGCGCACGCATGGTTGATACATGAGGCCCCTGGTTCCTTCATGTCAACCGTATTAGAAAATGTCATCAAGAAACTTGACCATTGCAGATGTTTCTAAACATTACTTGTACAATTTACATGGCATTGTTGATTTTTTAACTTTATTTACCCAACCGATGTCTGTCTGCTTGTTTTGTATATAATGTATATAGAAATCTGTCATATCCTGTTGGTTTTGAACTGTCAACATCTATTTACTGTGATTGTAGTTTTCTTTATTTTCTTTTTTGATAAATGCAAATGTTTATTGTCAATTACCATGTGACGTGTGCTGCTGACCACTTGACCAGGTCACCCTTGTAAAAGAGATCTCGATCTCAACGGGCTCTACCTGGTAAAATAAATGTGATTGATTGAATCATAATTTTAGCTTCCTGTAAAATTAACTCTTGAGCCCAACACTTGGATTGCTGTTTACAAACAAAACAAGTTAAATAGTTTTCTGTGAATCTTTGTGAGACTCCAGTTGGTGTTTCACAACCCACAGTGGGATCACAGCTTCAAGAACAAATGCTCTGAATTGTTATAATGCACATGTTATTTGCAGATTGTTGTCTCCATTTAAAAATGGGGGTGAAAGAACGCCCAGAGCGCTGCAGCTCATCTTTGAATACAAAAACGTGTGACGTTTCCCTTCAGCGTCTCCTGCTCGTTTCATGTTTTATTGATGGCCCTGAATGGACAGACTCCTGTAGACCTGTCTGACCTCCTGCAGCCTGAAGAG
>JBBPBX010006457.1:40893-68400 GCA_038048925.1 Garcialebias charrua | reverse complement strand
GAAATCATTCTAAGACATTATTGACAAAATCTATTTTACAAGATCTGCTTTAATTATTTATTTTACCTGGAACTCTCTGTTTCTTTGAAACAAAGTTGTACATTGAAGCACAACCTTCGGCTGCTCTTTTCCTCTCTGTCCTTCTGCTTGCACCTACCCATGTTGCTGGTATCCAGCACAGAAACCTGAAAAACAGTTTAACATAATATTTAGTATGTAGTAAACAATTTTGTAAGACCTGCTAAGACATTTTGGGTTTCTATTTGAAAAAGTTTTTTTTACTTGTCTTACGTACAAAAACAGTTTTTCTGAATGTTTGTTCTTTTGAAAATTTAACCAAACATTTATTTTTCACCAAATATATTATATTCAAGACTGCTAAGTTATTGTAGTACTTGTATCCTGTCCAAACTAGGCCTGAGGCCTGTAGCTTTTGTTTAGAAAAACATGGACGCTCCGTTTCAGGCTTCCTGTGAGTAACTATCTATCCTATCACTGTAAACTTAGCTTTAGGGATAGAATGGGACTGTACTGGTACCAATTTCCATAGGCGTAATTTACACGGGGGATGGGGGCGTTTTGACCCCCCAATAATTTGATCCGGTCATTTCAACCCCCCCAATAAAATGACATCATTTCGTTTATACATATCTTACATCAATAATTGATTTTCTTTATTCATTCAAATTTTTTAGTAAAATTGCTGCATGTTTTTAAGCAAACTCCCTGAGGACTGACCCCCTCCCCTGCAAATAATTTGGTATCACCCATCCCACCGGCTACAGGAAGTCACGTGAGTCACGGAGCTGCTCATGAAGTTGCCCAGAAGTTTCTACATGCATGTGTCCGAAAAAGGCCTCCTTTGGTCGGACTGATTACTCTGGCTGCCCGCTCCCTGCTATGGATGAACAGGTAGCTGTTTTTGTTTGCAAGATACCACTCATAAACCACACCGCGGATTTTTAAATCCAGCTGATTTCACATTTGGTTCAGCTCAGGAGCCCGTCTGCTGTAGTGAGGTAAGAAATATATTTTTTAAGCGTTTATTTAACTAAATTTAAAGAAAGAAAGCTCCGGTTTGACCCGCCTGGCGCCTGCATAAAAATCAGCGAACTTTTTTTTTTAAAAATCCAGCTGATTTGAACATTTCGTTAAACTCAGGAGTACGTCTACTATCACCCATAAGTCAGCGAAGAAATACTGTATATTTTTAAGCGTTTATTTAGCTAAATTTAAAGAAAGAAAGCTCCGGTTTGACCCGCCTGGCGCCTGCATAAAAATCAGCGAACTTTTTTTTTTTTAAATCCAGCTGATTTGAACATTTCGTTAAACTCAGGAGTACGTCTACTATCACCCATAAGTCAGCGAAGAAATACTGTATATTTTTAAGCGTTTATTTAGCTAAATTTAAAGAAAGAAAGCGTCCGGTTTGACCCGCCTGGCGCCTGCATAAAAATCAGCGAACTTTTTTTTTTTAAATCCAGCTGATTTGAACATTTCGTTAAACTCAAGAACACGTCTTCTATAAAGTCAGCTTAGTAATATATTTTTTCTCGCAAAGAAATAATTGTTTTTACCGTGTTTCTTTGTGAAGTTCTTCGTACTAGCTGGGTCCTGTCGCCGCCATCTTGATCAGGACAAAGCTGACGCGTCGCGTGGAGATGACGCGTTTTAAACACAGAAGTGTACAATTTTTTCGTGTTTATTGTTAATCACAACCCCCCCAATGTTAGACCTAAAGTTACGCCCCTGCCAATTTCAGATAAATTACTGTTCCCAACATGACGGAAATAGACAAAAACAAGAAAAAAAACGTGGCAAAAATCGTTGCTACTTAGCTTAGCATGTTTTAGCATTATCCCATATCTTATAAAAACGTGTCCTACTTCTAATCTCTCTAACATCAAACAGTACTACTTAAAATACACAAATGAACAGTTGAATAAAAAACCACAATGTAATTTTACCGTTTGAATCCACTGTTTGTTTGTTCTTTTGAATCCACCGTGTTGCCTTCCAAGCTAGGACAGAGTGAACGTCGTCTTCACCTCACAATCTCGCGGGAGTTGTAGACGGGACTTCATAGGCAAAGTGGGCGGTTCGTTCGAACCGGGCGAACCCCCCTTGGCTACGCCCATGCAACCACTTCATCAAGTTTGCGGACGACACAACAGTGGTAGGTCTCATCAGCAACAACGATGAGACGGACTACAGGAACGAGGTGAGCCGCCTGGCCTTGTGGTGCGGACACAACAATCTCACTCTCAACGTGGAGAAGACAAAGGAGATTGTTGTGGACTTCAGGAAGAGGGATGCCCAACATGCCCCTCTGACCATCAACAGCACCACAGTGGAGAGAGTGGACAGCACCAAGTTCCTGGGAGTGCACGTCTCAGAGGACCTGTCCTGGAGCAGGAACACTGCATCACTGGCCAAGAAGGCTCACCAGCGCCTCTACTTTCTCCGCAAGCTGAAAAGGGCTGGAGCTCCAACCCCCATCATGTGCACCTTCTACAGGGGTGCCATAGAAAGTGTCCTGACCAGCTGCATCACGGTGTGGTTTGGTGCATGTACTGCATCCTGCCGCAAGAGCCTCCAGCGCATCGTGAGAGCAGCTGAGAAGATTGTCGGCACCTCCTTCCCCTCACTACAGGACTTACACAGCAACCGCCTCACTCGGAAAGCCCTCTGCATGGCAGGTGATCCCACACACCCACTACACAGCTGCTTCAGCCTGTTGCCTTCAGGGCGGAGACTGAGGAGTCTCCAGGCTCGAACCAGCAGACTAAATAACAGCTCTGTTCATCAGGCAGTCAGGATGCTTAACTCTCTACCTGCTCTACCCTCCCTCCCACTTGTACTGCATTAACACAAAAAACTTTCACACATTACCACTAGGGATGGGAATCGAGAACCGGTTCTGTTAGAGAACCGGTTCTTAAAAGTCCAATTCCATGGAATTGTAGGTTGCATGTCTTAACGATTCAGTTTATCGGTTCTCTGACTCGTTCTACTGACTCGACATGGTGACGCATTTATTTGATGACATCACAGACATGCGCCGTATCAACATGGCGTCAAGGAAAAAGCGAAGACGAAACCAGGTCTACTTGCAACACATGCAAAGCGTCGATTACAATAAAGGGCGGTAATACTTCTAACATGCAGAGAGAAGCATTTGAGCACTCAGTATGAGGTGAGTTTGCACAAATGTACCGTCTTTAACACGCTGCTTTGTGACGCTGCTTCGCGGTGGTGGAAGCAGAGCTAACAAGCTAGCGTCCTCCTCTGTTTTAAATGTTGCAGGCTGCACGTAACGTTAAACTCCTCCAGTTCCTGTCACTTGTTACTTTTTTGCTTTACTGCTTCCACTGTGTTGTATAAATAATCTCCATCTCCTGTAATAACATTTAGCTGACGAGGATTGCCGGAGTCTGGCTGGCTCAGAGGCTAGTGCTAGCTCACTTAGCTTTCAGGATGACGATATTAACACACAACAGACCTAAAAATGCCACCGTAGAAATGGGAGCAAAAACAAAAGTGTTGTTTTATATTTTTGTTCAGTGTGTTTCATTGTAGCCTCTTTCTGTTGTGAGAGCTTTTTTTTGCTGCTCAGTGTTTTTTTTTTGTAATGAAAGATGATAGATTGCATGGATTATTACACTATTTATTTTAAAATTGAAACTTGTGCTGCTGGCAGAGCTGGGATAGACTCAGAGGGAGAGACACAGAGGGAGGCAGAAGAGGATGAAGATGATATGTAAGTTTTGTTTTTTGTAATGAAAGATGATAGATTGCATGGATTATTACACTATTTTAAAATTGAAACTTGTGAATTACAAGTTGTTGTTAATAATGTTAATTAGGAATTATTTTTTCATAAAAGTTCTATTTTTGTTCTGGTGAAAGAGCATTAAATACTTCATGCACACAAATGGTGTACTATATTTTTTTGCCTAACCCAATGAGAATTGATAACAGAATTGATAAGGAATTGAATCGATAAATGATATCGATAAAGGAATTGATATTGATAATTTCTTAACAATTCCCATCCCTAACAATTCCCATCCCTAATTACCACACAACACAAAGACTTTAACACTGGACTCTGTGTCATCAAAACGGGTTATTCACTCAACACACGGTCATGTGCTCATTCAGTTTGCACTACTTCTTATATTTGCACAAATGTTTGTATTACATTACTGCCTATAGTCATACTACTGTTTACATTCACTGTTTACATTCATTACTACTGTTTACATTTACACTACTTTTTATATCTACACTACTGCTGATATATATATATATATATTTTACTAGCCTTATTGCATATGCCACTTTACCTCTATACCAATATCAACTACCTCATACATATACTGTTACATACTTATATCTTATATATATATATATATATATATATATATTTACTAGCCTTATTGCATATGCCACTTTACCTCTATACCAATATCAACTACCTCATACATATACTGTGTACATAAACTTCATATGCTGCTTTGTCACTCTATTACAAATGTCAATGCCAGAACTTTCATTTTATTTTATAGATATACTTTTTACACTTTTATACTACTATGCAAAAAACTCAGGACAGTATTACACTTTTGTTATTTCATTTTATGCTTATGTTTATTAAATGTTTAGTGTTTTAGTGTTGGTGTAACTTTTCATACTTTCATACTACTACTATGCAAAAACTACTATGCAAAAACTCAGGACAGTATTACACTTTTATTATTTCATTTTATGCTTATGTTTATTAAATGTTTTAGTGTTTAAATGTTTACTGTTGCACCGAGGGACAGAGAGAAATGCAATTTCAATCCTGTGTATGTCCTATACATATTGCAGTTTTGACAGTAAAGTTAACTTTGACTTTGACTTTTGAATGTCCAACGTAAAACTAACTTGACCGCGATTTAATGTGGTGTATTGGCTCTGCAGACATTGCATGTTGCTGTCTTGCGGCGGTGTTTAGTATAAAATACTTTCACACAGACGAAATGCAACCCAAAGACCCCAATGATGAGTACAACTATTGGAAACAATGTTCCCTCGCCCAGACGCGTGTCACTGGGCCCCCACTCTGGAGCCGGGCCTGGAGGTGGGGCACGTTGGCGAGTGCCTGGTGGCCGGGCTTTTACCCATGGAGCCCAGCCGGGCACAGCCCGAATAGGAGACATGGGTCCCCCTTCCCATGGGCTCACCGCCTGTTGGAAGGGTCAAAGGGGTTGGGTGCAATGTGGGATGGGTGGTGGCCGAGGGCAGGGACCCTGGCGGTCTGATCCTCTGCTACAGAAGCTGGCTATTGGGACGTGGAATGTCATCTCTCTGGTGGGGAAAAAGCCTGAGCTGGTGTGTGAGGTTGAGAGGTTCCAGCTAGAAATAGTCGGACTCACCTCAACGCATGGCTCTGTCTCTGGAACCAGTTTCCTTGAGATGGGTTGGGCACTCTTCCACTCTGGAGTTTCCCCTGGTGAGAGGCGCCGAGCAGGAGTGGGCATACTTGTTGCCCCCCATCTTGGTGCCTTTACATTAGGGTTCACCCCAGTGAACGAGAGGGTAGCTTCCCTCCGCTTACGTGCGTGGGGACGGGCTCTGACTTTTGTTTGTGCTTATGCACCAAACGGCAGCTCAGACTACCCACCCTTTTTGGAGTCTGTGGAGGGGGTATTGGAGAGTGCGCCTCTTGGGGACTCCCTTGTTCTACTGGGGGACTTCAACGTTCACGTGGGGAATGACAGTGAGACCTGGAGGGGTGTGGTTGGGAGGAACTGCCCCCTGATCTGAACCCAAGTGGTGTTCTTTTGGACTGCTGTGCTCGTCATGGATCGTCCATAACGATCACCATGTTCAAGCATAAGGGTGTCCATTTGTGCTCTTGGCACCAGGACACCCTAGGCCGCAGTCCGATAATCGACTTTGTTGTCGTCTCATCTGATCTGCAGCCGCAGCATCTATTACCTCGTGACAAAATATCTGATGAGGGAGATGCACATTACATCATTGGAAATATGAACAATGTTTTTCAGAACGTATGTTAGAATAAACATAAAATAAAAACAGATACTTCAAAGGGACTTAAATTTTTTTTAATGTTGAATAATTACTAGTGCACAGTAGTGATACAGGCCGTCATGTCTGACCTGGATTTACACCTTTTCACATCTCTCTGAACTTTTAGTGTTACACTTTTCTTGAAGCTTTCAAAGAGACAAGTGGACACAATTTTATTACATTTATTTTGAGCTTGAGAACATAGTCTCTCACAAAGACACTATTACTACTCTTTTAATTGTGTTCTAATACAAATGTATTCTGAAGTATCACCTGTGTTTATTTCATATGAGCAGTATATTCTTAATATGTGAATGATCATTAATATGCTGATATTTTTCCCCTGTCTGAGTCAAGAACTCAGAACTATGTCAAAGTTGAATTATATGTCAGAATGATCTTCCAGTCTTGGTTTAAATTGTTTTGAGACAGTGAATCAAGTCATAGATGAAAGTTCTAGACACTGTCTCCTGTCCTCCCAAAACATTTCTCTCTGTTTATCTAAACAGGCTTTCTGTTGACCTCGAAGTCTTCGCTTCACATTTTCACTCTCCTCTCTTGCCCACAACCAATCAGAAGACTGTTTTTCTGATTTCAACACTTTAGAAAAAGCGTTTGCTTCCGGAACGCTTCAGAGTTTGATGTTTGAAAGAGTTTGAACGGACAGCAAAACTATCATGTCCTTCCTCTTTAAGCTGAATTAAGCTGCAGTCATAAATCAAAGACTGGCTTATCAGCCAAGAATTTATAACATGTCGTTATAAATTCAACAAGGCTAAAAAGCTCAAAGTTCTTCATGAACTTTCCTTCGAGGAACGTCTGGTCTTGAAGTCAACCAAGAGCTGACACTATTTCTGATGATCTACGCGGACCCAGGAGACGTTGAAAGTAAACGAACTAGCTCGGGCGAAACGGACCTGCAAGGACTCTGTACGTTTGAAAGGCTAAGGTCTTCTCTTACCAGGCTGTCGTCTCAAAGGTAATGAGTCAGCTGTTTACAAACGTACCTGGGATTCCGCAGAAGTCTGATGGAAAGTGTCATTTCTGGTAATATACTCAAGACAATTAATTTCCTTTAAACTATTTCTTCCCCTTCTCCTATTTCCTCCTTTCCCATATCATTTTAAGCTAGGGCCTCATGTACAAAGACTTGCGTGGATTTCTTACTGAAAAGTTGTGTACGGTCAAATCCAGAAAACTGCGTACGCACAAATAAATCCAGATGTATCAAACTGTGCGTACACCGGAATCCACGCACATTCCTTTTGTACATCACAACCAACGTGGAACTGAGCGCACGTGAGACACCTCCCCTGACACGCCTTCATTTACATATGTTAAACAGATGCAAATTACTTCCTGCATGTGTGAAGGACATGTTTGTTTGATCCCTGCGCGATCAGAAATGATTTCTAGATTCAGGAAAATAATGAATTTAATATAATATGAGTGAGGAAAACAATCCTAAGTAAGAATAGTAATAAAATGTGTTTATCACGCAAAGAACGAGTGATTGTGTGTCGGTATTTGTGTGTGCGCGCACCCTGCTTTGGTGCGCAACCGGCTCATCCATCCATCCTGAGTGAAAATATTAACTTTGCGCACGAGTTTATTACCATAATTACTGTAAACACAGAGGAACTTACTTGGATGTTTGGTAGAACATAGATCTTTGTTTATTTAATAGCTGATATGAAGAAACGAGTCTGTGCGCCTCAGTGGAGTTTTCATGACATGACGTGATGTTGGAGTCTCCAAACGCTGCGCGCGCCGCAGCCTTTGTGCGCAATCTGTCTGTGAATCTTTTGCTCTCCTACAAGTTATATATGGTGTACTTTCACGTGTCATTTTGGAGAAATCTACAATAAACGCAGATTATGTAACACCTCCACTGCCGTGTAATGGTGTGGTCACACCGAGCAGCGTTTTTACCTCAAAGCTTCCAGCCTCCATGTAAAGTCAATGGTGGACGCACCTAGGCACCTCCTGGCGTCTGACGTCAGGTCGCGTGCGTGTTGAGCGTGCTGATGAGCGTTTTTTCGTGCACGTGAACCGGCGTCGGCTTCCAAGTTCCGCTTCAGCTGAGCTGAAGTTTTCGCGGTTCAAACTTTCAAACGCCGCTCAACTCCACCTGATTGGTTGGTGTGTCAACCAATCAGGGAGAGTCGGGGGGCAGAAGAGAGGGGGCAGTGGGAGAGTCCCTATGTGACGCGGAAACGAGGGTGCGCGCGCACTATGTGACGTATTGTTTGTCGGAAAAAAAAAGAAAAGACTCGCGAGCTCGTGGACTATGGAAGAGAAACTCATTGTAGCTGTGTGTTCGCGACAATTCCTTCACGACCAGTCAAGTCTGCTCGACAGAGACGGAAATAAAAGGCTCCTCGCCTGGCGGAGTGCAGTGACTCTGTGCGCAGGACTCTGTATACCGGTAAGCTCCTCCCACACCCCGTCGCCACAGCAACGAAGCCGCCGCAACACTACAGTTTGGACAACACTGGGTAGCGCGTCCACTTCCGTGCGTGAGGAGCGTTTTCGGAGGTCAAAACGTTTTTGGTGTGAGCACACCATAACACCGGCGAGGGTGCGCGCGCGCTCCAAAGCGCGACCATGACTCAGCCTTTGGAATCATATGGATGAGACCATTCAATTGAATATGATCCGGCTTTGTGTGGACTGGACTGGCACAGTCCCGATCGGTCTGCCAGCTCCCTCTGGAAACTGTGGAACCCCAGTTTCTGCACGTGCACACGTGATGCACGGCTCCTGTGTTGCGCTCTAGTGCGCGCAGTGCCAAACTGAAAAAGGATTATTCCTGAAAACGGCTGATAAGCCATATCATAGATCAGAAAATTCTATCTGTTTATAAATAAATGCTCTGCGTGTTACACTATTTATTATATCCTCCAGTAAGGCTGAATCCGTTCCTGTTAAATGTATTTTTTGCACAACTTTGCGCGTCCTTTATTTAATTGCGTCCATGTGGATGTAATAATTGTTAATCATGTGTGTCTGGTGTGAACAACAATCATTTTCACATCATGAACAGTTAATAATAATACTAATAATAATAATGAATTCAATTTATAACGCACTTTTCATTAATGAAAATCTCAAAGTGCTACAAGGTGCAACGGAAGTAAATGTCAATAAAACAAATAATAAAACAATTAAAATCAACAACAGTGTCAGCTAAGATCAAAAGTAGAATCACGAGGAGGTAGAGTATGCTCGGTTGAAAAGAAAGGTCTTCAAGCCGCTCTTAAGTCAACCACAGACTGTGGGGCTTCAGTTTCTCAGAATCACCTGTAAGTGTCGCCAAAGGAACAAAAACCACAGAAACGTGCTTACGCCTGCTCGGGAGCTGCCGTGGCGGTAGGCACATTTCCACGTTCAGTTCTGTTTTGATACATACGGAGTTTTGCGTGGATAGTGACGTACGCACGGTTTTTGTGCGTACGCACCTTTGATACATGAGGCCCCTGGTAACTACATTAAGCTAGAGCCTACAGATAAAAAGTATTATTGTCATCATTACTTATGTCTGTTGTTACAATTAAATGTGTTGATACATTTAATTTGTAAGAAATTGAAATCAGTCAAATCAAGTGTAATGGTGTTAATTTTAGTTGATTTATTTTAAATAAATGGTAGTGTCTTTGGCATACCGACTAAATCAACGTTTCCATTGTCACTTTATGGCTTCTGGTTTGTTGTCCATCATAAATGATCACAGAAACATTTGGTAAACCTGAAAAAGAAGAGAACCCGTGAATTGCTATTCAATCTGAATAAGTAATAAATTAAGGTAAAGTGTGTCAGTTTAATACTGACACACCAAAGATCCTTTACACTAGATACATTAATTAACGTATTACCATTTCTGTACTCTTTAGACGACTTTGATCGGGTCATTCACCCTCGTAAACTTCCTGTTGCACGGCGTCCCACTCACTTCCTGAACGTAAAAGCTCAAATGAATACTGTTGCAGACCTAAATTATAACCAGCAGTTTCTTGTTCATCACTCAAAATAACTTCGGCTTCCCAAACTGAAGACAAATTGCTCTAATCTTCACTTAAATTGCTAAATTTGTCGGATTCTATATTGTCCGCCATTGTATTGTACAAGGGGCGTTCCAGCTGACATTCCTGTTCGTACGTCACAGATGTCGTATGCGGAAGTTCCCGGATTTCCCGTGAAGAAACACGGCGCAAATTTTAAACTCGCTTTTTAACGAATTTTCATTAATTTATCATTTTGTTTGAAAAAACAAACATAGTTGAATGATACAAGATATATATGCTATGCCATTTAATGCAAAGTTCAAACATCATGTCACAGACACTTTAATGACCTGATTGAAGATGCCTGGATAGAGTGCAAAACCTTGTGGAAGTCTTGTAATGTGCCACTGGTTACCTTTATAGATAAAAGAAAATATATCACTGCATTCCTTGGCCAATGGAAGGCAGAAGAACACATTAGCAAGGTCAGTGCACGAGAACCAAGTGTGTTCAGGTGAGACATTGGTTAATCCTGCATAAGGGTTAGGTACTGGTACGGTTGGTGTAAGGAGAATCTTGTTGATAGCCTTTAAATCGTGGGCCATGCAAAATTTACCCATACCTGCTTTTTATACTGGCAAAATTTGTGTATTCCAAAGTGAAGATGATGGGTCCAATACACCCTTTATAACAACCCTTCTATAGTTTCAGCAATCCCCTCTGTTGCGGGCTTGTGGGAATCAGTGGCGGGCCGTGCATTTCACACCTAGGCCTTCAGTAGTGCTCCATCTGAATCAATCCAAGCCTCAATAACTATTTTATGGCTATAAACTTCTACTACAGGTACAGCTGTGACACACATAAAAAAGCATCAAAAATAACCTGATAAAACTGCAATATTATTTAGGAATATAGCAACATTTTACTCACCAAAAATCCTGATTATTTGTTATTACACTGTCTTTAATATTATATTAATAATTGATAATAAATATTTAATATCCCCAGGTAATAATTTGAGGTCACAGCTTCTGTTATGATCTTGTCTGATATTAGACAGAGTTTTGTGTGAGACAATAAAAAGATGGCAAAAATGCTGAACAGGACACATAATGTATTATAAAATTATAAAATGAATAAATAAAATAAAATAAAAATAAAAAATGTTAGTTGAACCTTTGAAATTTTGAGTTTTTTTTAAACACAAAGACAATTTCTACCTGGATCAGAAGGACTCATACGTGCGCATGCTCTTTGTGGACTTCACATCTGCCTTCAACACCATGATCCCCCAAACTCTGATAGACAAACTATCCACACTTGGACTAAGCCCCTCCATTTGTAACTGGGTACTAGACTTCTTAACAAACAGACCACAGTCCGTGAAGATCCACAACTTCTCCTCCTCCACCATAACCCTCAGCACTGGCTCTCCTCAAGGATGTGTGCTGAGCCCTCTTCTGTTCACTCTGCTCACATATGATTGTACAGCCACACATCCAGGCTGTCATATTGTTAAGTTTGCAGATGATACAGTTGTGGTGGGATGCATCACAAACAATGATGAGTCCAGCTACAGACAGGAGGTGGAACACCTGGAGAGCTGGTGCAAAGAGAATAATCTTCACATGAATGTGAAGAAGACAAAGGAGATGATTGTGGACTTCAGAAGGAACAAACAAACACACACCCCACTGAACATAGGTGGATCAGTGGTGGAAGTGGTCTCCAGCTACAAATACTTGGGTGTACACATGAATGATAACCTCAGCTGGAGCAACAACACCACCAGCCTGATCAAGAAAGGTCATCAGAGACTCTACTTCCTCAGACGACTGAGACGAGCTGGTCTGAGCAGCCCAGTCCTCACCTCCTTCTACAGGTGTGCAGTGGAGAGCATCCTGTGCTCCAGCATCAACGTGTGGCATGGAGGCTGCACAGTTGAAGAGAGGAAAGCTCTACAGAGAGTGGTGAAGGCTGCACAGAAGATGTTGGAGTCAGTCTCCCCACCATCACAGACATTTACACCTCCAGATGCAGGAAAAGAGCCACCTGCATCATGAAAGACCTCACTCACCCAGCACACTCACTCTTTGCCCCACTCCCCTCAGGACGGAGGTTGAGGAGCATCAAATGTAGAACCACTAGACTGAGGAACAGCTTCTACCCTGAGGCTGTTAGACTCATGAATAAATAAATAATAAGAATAATCACTGTGAAATATCACATCATGCTGATGCTGATCTGTTTTCTTGTTGCTGTGTTCATCTGTGACCATCTGCTCATACAGACTCATGTTCGTGCTGCTGTTTATAATGATGTTTTTCTATTACTTTAGGGCTTAGTGTATTTCTAGTTGATGTTTTCTTAGTTAATCCTAGATGTTATTACTGTTTTTCTCTTGCATTTGTTGTTGGATGTAACTGGGACCCTGTGTACATAATCTCGTTTTCATCACATGTACCACATGCGGTGCAAATGACAATAAAGACTCTCTGACTCTGACTGACTCTGACAATTTACAGATATATGAAAGGGAAAAAAACAACATATAAAATGAAAGGTAGCAACAGATGAAAAAAAATCATATTTGCTCCTTCTTAAAACAAAATAAATTCAAACAATCAATTCAAACAATAATTATCTATAAATAATAAAACAAAACTCACCAGAGTGTGTGGAACAAACTAGCAGTTATTTTGGGACATGCAGAAAGTTGTATCATGACGTGTCACCGCTGATATCAGGCCATTTTTCTTAACACATGAGCTCCTGCTTCGCGTTGTTTCCAGCAGCAAACACCGCGGTAAAGTTAGTTTGAGGTTGGACGGAGCAACGCAGCGCTGAAGACACGCTGACACGGAGCTTGAATATCCAACGTCCAACTTGAAACTAACTTCACTGCGGTGCAGCAAACAGTAAACAGAAAGTCCGTTTTCTCTCTTTCTACCTTTCAGGTCGTGTGACCGGACATTACATCCAATAACACAGCAAGTTTGGACCATTGCAAAACTGAAAAACCTACTTAGATTCTAAAAAATAATTAGCGAAAAAGCTTACTGCATTTTAATGGCCAGCCCCAGAGCCTCTGGCCAGCTCGAACCGACTATCAACTTCCGCGCCACGGGTGTGACGTCACACGTTGACTATCCAATCAAAGCGGGTGAATAGCTGACATTTCCGTGTTGGTTGCGGTGAATTATTTCCCAGTTGTTCAACATGTACTGTACCTCTGATGATCTCATTCCTGATCTTATCCATCCTTGTCACTCCTAAGGAGAACCTCAGCATCTTCATTTCTGCTACTTCCAGTTCTTTCTCCTGTCTTTTTGTCAATGACACTGTCTCCAGACCATACAACATAGCTGGTCTCACCACTGTCTTGTAAACTTTTCCTTTGACCTTTGCTGACACCTTTTTGTCACAAATCACTCCTGAAACTTTTCTCCATCCACTCCATCCTGCCTGGACTCTCTTTTTCACCTCTTTACCACATTCCCCATTTTCCTGGACAGTGGACCCCAAGTACTTGAAGTCCTGCACCTTTGTGACCTCTGCTCCTTGTAGCCTCACTGTTCCACTGGCCTCCCTCTCATTCACACACATGTACTCTGTCTTACTACGGCTGACTTTCATTCCTCTTCTTTCAAGTGAATACCTCCACCTCTCCAAGTTCTCTTCCACCTGTTCCCTGTTCTCACCACATATCACAATGTCATCTGCAAACATCATAGTCCATGGGGATTCCTACCTGACCTCATCTGTTAGTCGGTCCATCACCAGAGCAAACAAGAAGGGGCTCAGAGCCGATCCTTGATGCAATCCCACCTCCACCTTGAAGCTATCTGTCACTCCTACAGCACATCTCACCACTGTCCTGCTGTCTTCATACATGTCCTGCTGTCTTCATACATGTCCTGCTGTCCTCATACATGTCCTGCTGTCTTCATACATGTCCTGTACCAGTCTAACATACTTTTCTGCCACTCCAGATTTCCTCATGCAATACCACACCTCCTCTCTTGGCACCCTGTCATATGCTTTTTCTAAATCCACAAACACACAATGGAGTTCTTTCTGACCCTCTCTGTACTTCTCTATCAACATCCTCAAAGCAAAGATGGCATCTGTGGTGCTCTTTCTTGGCATGAAACCATACTGCTGCTCACAGATAGTCACCTCTTGTCTAAGTCTTGCTTCCACAACTCTCTCCCAGATCTTCATCGTGTGGCTCATCAACTTAATTCCCCTGTAGTTGCTACAACTCTGTACATCACCCTTGTTCTTAAAAATGGGCACCAGCACACTTCTTCTCCATTCTTCAGGCATTTTCTCACCCTCAAATATTCCATTAAATATTTGAGTCAAAAACCTCACTGCCACCTCTCCAAGACATTTCCAAACCTCCACTGGTATGTCATCAGGTCCTACTGCCTTCCCCTTCTTCATTCTTTTCAGAGCTTTCCGGACTTCACCCTCACTAATCTTTCCCACTTCCTGGTCCACAGTTTCTATGACCTCCACTCTTCTTTCTCTTTCATTCTCTTCATTCATTAGCTCCTCAAAGTAATCCTTCCATCTTCCCATCACACTCTCCTCACTTGTTAGAACATTCCCATTCCCATCTTTAATAAGCCTAACCTGCTGCACATCCTTTCCAGCCTGATCCCTCTGTCTTGCCAATCGGTACAAGTCCTTCTCGCCCTCTTTAGTGTCCAGTCTCCCATACAACTCATTGTACGCCCTCTGCTTTGCCTTAGCTACTTCCCTCTTTGCTCTATGTCCCATCTCCTTATATTCCTGTCTCCTCTCTTCAGTCCTCTCACTGTCATATTTCTTCTTGGCTAATCTCTTTCTTTGAATGGCGTCCTACACTTCACTATCCACCACCAGGTTTCCTTATCATCCATTCTCTGTCCAGATGACACACCAAGTACCTTCCTACCTGTCTCTGAATTTCTCACAACATTCTTCCTTCTTCATCTTCCACCATTTGGTCTTCTCTGATTTTACTCTTTTTCTCTTCTTCACAACAACAGTCATTCTACACACAACCATCCGATGCTGTCTGGCCACGCTCTCCCCTGCCACAACTTTACAGTCTCCAATCTCCCTCAGGTTTCCTCTTCTACACAGAATGTAGTTGACCTGTGTACTCCTTCCTCCACTTTTATAGGTCACTCTATGTTCCTCCCTCTTTTGGAAATAGGTGTTGACTACAGCCATTTCCATTCTCTTGGCAAAATCCACCATGGATTTAATGAATATTTTGTAAATGTAGGGCCTAAGTTAGCTGAACAAACAAATGACTCAAACCTACAAGATGAGGACAGTCTGGAAAATTATATAAAACTAAATACATCATCTATGTACCTGAAACAACATAGAAATTAAGGAAATAGTAAATCAATGTAACAATAAAAAAATCAATGGACTGGAATGAAATTAACATGTCACTTATTAACAAGATAATTGATGATATTGCAAACCTACATCTGCAACTTGTCATTCTTAACTGGAACATTTCCAAATGCAATGAAAATTGCAAAGATTATTCCTCTATTTAAATCTGGCGATAAGCATATTTTTATACCACTATGCAAAAACTCAGGACAGTATCACACTTTTATTATTTCATTTTATGCTTATGTTCATTGGGTGTTTGGTGTTTTAGGGGTGTTTGGTGTTTCAGTGTTGGTGTAAATTTTCATACTTTTATACTATTATGAAAAAACTCAGGACAGTGTTACACTTTTACTATTTTATGCTTATGTTTATTAAATGTTTTAGTGTTTAGTGTTTAGATGGTTACTGTTGCACCGAGGGATTGAGAGAATAATAATAATAATGAATTCAACGCGCTTTTCATTAGTGAAAATCTCAAAGTGCTACACACATTCATACACCGGTAGTGGCAGACTACCATGCAAGGTGCTTTCCAGTCCTACCGGGAGCAACTCGGGGTTAAGTGTCTTGCCCAAGGACACAACGACACATGGTGTGGGGAACCGGGATTCGAACCGCCAACCTTCCGATCGGGGGACGACTGCCATTACCACTACGCCACGGCCGCCCCAAACACAAGAGAAACACAATTTCAATCCTGTGTATGTCTTGTACATATTGCAATTCTGACAATAAAGTTGACTTTGACTTTGACTTGACTTTTTAATAATTATAGACCTGTGTCCCTGCTTTGTCAATTTTCTAAAATACTAGAAAAAGTGTTTAGTAAAAGGTTGGATAATTTTATTGAAAAGCAAAACATTCTGACAGATTGTCAATATGGCTTTAGAGAAAACAGATCAACTTAAATGGCACTGATGACGTTAACAGAAGAAATCATAGACAGTATGGATAAAAGGAAATTTGCAATTTGTATTTTTTTAGATCTAAAAAAAGCCTTCGATACCATCAATCATGACATCTTACTAAAAAAATTGGAAAGTTGTGGAATTAGAGGGGTGGCATTAAACTGGCTTAGAAGCTACATTGGACAAAGGAAACAATTTGTAGAATTAGATAATCAGAAATCAGATTGACTAAATATAACTACTGGGGTTCCGCAGGGATCAGTGTTGGGACCCAAATTATTCAATTTGTATATAAATGACATAGTCAAAGTTTCAAACCTTATAAAATACCTTATATTTGCAGATGATACAAGTATCTTCTGTACTGGAGAAAACATTCAACAACTTTCAGAGGTGGTCAATACAGAAATGAAAAAACTACAACAATGGTTATAAAACAATAAATTATCACTTAATTTAGATAAAACTAAATTCATGATATTCGGAAATTGTAAAAAACAAGAAAATAATCTAATTAAAATAACTATTGACAATATTGATTTACAACAAGTCCATGAAATAAACTTTTTGGTCGTCATATTAGATAATACATTTACCATATTTTCTGGTGTATAAGTCGCACCTTTTTATGTTTTTTCAAGGCCTGCGACCTATACACAGGTGCGACCTATATATGACTTATCACTTTCGGCGAAACAAATGTTTAAATCCAGCTCATTTCACAATTACGTTCATTTATTAAGGAAAAGTTCAGCTCAGATATATTTGCTATAATTTTTATCAAACAAATAATTGTTTTTAAGTGTTAATCTTCTTCAAAGCCTTGCTGTGCTCCACCATAACCCTCAGCACTGGCTCTCCCCAAGGATGTGTGCTGAGCCCTCTTCTGTTCACTCTGCTCACATATGATTGTACAGCCACACATCCAGGCTGTCATATTGTTAAGTTTGCAGATGATACAGCGGTGGTGGGATGCATCACAAACAATGATGAGTCCAGCTACAGACAGGAGGTGGAACACCTGGAGAGCTGGTGCAAAGAGAATAATCTTCACATGAATGTGAAGAAGACAAAGGAGATGATTGTGGACTTCAGAAGGAACAAACACACCCACACCCCACTGAACATAGGTGGATCTGCAGTGGAAGTGGTCTCCAGCTACAAATACTTGGGTGTACACTTGAATGATAACCTCAGCTGGAGCAACAACACCACCAGCCTGATCAAGAAAGGTCATCAGAGACTCTACTTCCTCAGACGGCTGAGACGAGCTGGTCTGAGCAGCCCAGTCCTCACCTCCTTCTACAGGTGTGCAGTGGAGAGCATCCTGTGCTCCAGCATCAACGTGTGGCATGGAGGCTGCACAGTTGAAGAGAGGAAAGCTCTACAGAGAGTGGTGAAGGCTGCACAGAAGATGTTGGAGTCAGTCTCCCCACCATCACAGACATTTACACCTCCAGATGCAGGAAAAGAGCCACCTGCATCATGAAAGACCTCACTCACCCAGCACACTCACTCTTTGCCCCACTCCCCTCAGGACGGAGGTTGAGGAGCATCAAATGTAGAACCACTAGACTGAGGAACAGCTTCTACCCTGAGGCTGTTAGACTCATGAATAAATAAATAATAAGAATAATCACTGTAAAATATCACATCATGCTGATGCTGATCTGTTTTCTTGTTGCTGTGTTCATCTGTGACCATCTGCTCATACAGACTCATGTTCGTGCTGCTGTTTATAATGATGTTTTTCCACTACATTAGGGCTTAGTGTATTACTAGTTGATGTTTCTCTTAGTTAATTCTAGATGTTATTACTGTTTTTCTCTTGCATTTGTTGTTGGATGTAACTGGGACCCCGTGTACATAATCTCGTTTTCATCACATGTACCACATGCGGTGCAAATGACAATAAAGACTCTCTGACTCTGACTCTGTGCGCTCCTGTGGCAGACATTTGCAGCAGAGCTAAACATAGGTGCAACCTATCTAGGGATTTTTCCAATCTATTGGTGATAATTGGACAATGCAACCTATACACAGGTGCGACCTATACACCAGAAAATACTTTGGAAACCACAGATCTGCCTAGTAAAATCTAAAATAGCCAAAAGTGTTGTTGTTCTGAGAGGAATTAGTTTTGTTCTGGACTACACATCTTTGTTTATTCTGTATAACACACTCATTGTACCACATTTAACATGTTCATTCAACCTTTATTTAGTCAGGTAAATCTCATTGAGCCTCGAGGGCTCATTTACAAAAGCGACCTGCTACAAACTAAAGAATGATGAACAGCAATGATAGAATTTCCTTGAACAACAAACAACAGGAAAAACATAGAGAAATACAAAAGAGAAATACAAAAGTGAAATGCAAAGTATCAAAACTAGCAAAACACCACAAGGTAGATGTACAAAATCAAAAACAAGAACATGTCTGCAATGGTTTTTGCCAGGATTCCAAAATATTCTTAAAACCATTTAGAGAAGTCAAGGTCGAGAGCTTCAGATCTTTTTGTAAGATATTCCATGAAGCAGGAGCAGAGTAGGAGAAGGCCCTTTTTCCAAGTTCAGTCCTCACTGACGGAACACTGCAGGTGATCATGTCCTGAGAGCGCACACTGTAGCTGCACTCACGTAAAGACATGTAGGAGGAGATGTATGAGGGCAGCAGACCAAGAAGTGATTTAAAGATGAAAATGTACCAGTGGAAGAGTCTGCGTGAGGTTAATGATGTCCAGTTAACCAGTGAATACAGGGTGCAGTGGTGGGTATGATAATCACAGCCAGTTATGAATCTTAGTGCACCATGATAGACAACATCCAACATCCGCAGGGTGCTTGTAGGAGCATTCATGTAGAGAATGTCACCGTAATCAATGGAGGGAAGGAAAGTCACAGATACAAGGTGTTTCCTAACATTCAGTGTTAGACATGATCTGTTTCTGAAAAAGAAACCCAGTTTAACTTTCAGTTTCTTTACTAGGTTTTCCACGTGGAGTTTAAAAGAGATGTGAATCGACCAGGATACCCAAATATTTATAGGAATCAACAAACTCAATAGGGACACCATTTGAGGATAAAATCAGAGGAAGATCTGCTGGGACTGACTTCCTACTTGAAAAAAACATCCCTTTTGTTTTATCAGCATTTAGTACAAGTTTGAGATGGAACAGATCTGACTGGATGATGTCAAAAGCGGATTGCAGTAACTGGAAAGCCTTAGCTACTGTTTTAGCTCGGCATTAAACAACTGTGTCATCAGCATAGAAATGTAAGGATGCATCAGGGATGCTCTGACCTACATTAGCTATGTGCTGGTGAAGATTCTCAGTCGTCCAGGACATGATGAAATCAAAAAAGGCGTTCAATACAGGATCAACTGGACTTTATTTGTTGCAGAAAACGTTTCGACTTCTGTCCAGAAGTCTTTTTCAATTCTGAATGGAAGCTGTGAGAACGAGAAGTTTTATACAGGCTTACAAGCCTGTATAAAACTTCTCGTTCTCACAGCTTCCATTCAGAATTGAAAAAGACTTCTGGACAGAAGTCGAAACGTTTTCTGCAACAAATAAAGTCCAGTTGATCCTGTATTGAACGCCTTTTTTGATTACATTAGCTATGTAAATTGTAAAGAGGTTTGGTCCTAAGACTGAGCCTTGTGGTACACCATTTTTAACCGTTAAATAACTGGAAGAAGTACCGTTGTGCTGAACACATTGCATCTGATTGGACAGATAATTAGAAAACCAACCAATGGTGTGATCAGAGAAACCAATTTCTGAGAGCTTATGACACAAGATGTTATGATCCACAGTGTCAAAAGCTTTAGACAGGTCTAAGAAAAGTGCAGCACAATAATTCTTAGCATCCAATGCTTCAACAACGTCATTAAGAACCTTCAGAGAAGCAGTTGTTGTGCTGTGTTTTTTCCTGAAACCAGATTGATGGAGAGGTAAGATGTTAAATGAGTCCAGATAATTTTTGATCTGAGAGTTTATCAGTTTTTCTAGAACCTTGGCTAAGATGCAGAGTTTAGAGATCGGTCGATAATTGTTCAGTGAGGTGGGGTCACCTCCCTTCAGCAAAGGAAGAACAAAGGCTGTTTTCCAAGCATCCGGAATGGTGTTTTGGCTTATGGACAGATTAAAGATGTGGGTCACAGGGACTGTGATGATATGAGCAGCCAGCCTTAAGAAATAAGGTGGAAGTTCATCTGGACCTGCAGATTTTTTAGGATCAAGATCATTTAACAGTTTATTTACCTCACTGACTGAGAACGGAGAAAAAGAGAAGGTGTGATTAACTGAGGATTGACTTGTAGGAGGGATTTGATTTGTAGAAGTTTGATTATTAGATGAAGTGGATGATTTTCCATTTATAACTGTGTCAAATAATGAACTAGAAGCAACAAAATGTTTGTTGAAACAGTTCAGGATCTCGTGCTTATTTGACACAGGAACAGAGTCAACAAGAAGTTGTGATGGGAGGTCAGATGATTGGGGGGTGCCTGAGAGAGATTTGATGGTTTTCCAGAATTTTTTAGGATTGTTTAGATTTTTGGAGGTCTGAGATAAGAAGTAATTACGTTTTGCGGCTTTGATGGCAGTTGTGCATTTATTCCTCAGCTGCCGAAAATTCAACCAATCAGTGTCTGAGTCTGATTTTCTTGCTGCGGCCCAGAGATGATCTCTCCTATGCAGGAGGTCAGCTAGTTCAGGAGTAAACCAGGGGCTGTCACGGCCCTTTATCCTGAACTTCCGGAAAGGAGTGTCTTTATTTACAAAGTAAATGAAACTGTCATGAAAATAGTTCATGTCGTTGATTAGTAGAATACGTTACCAATCAAAGTGGGATAGATCCCAGAGGAATGACTGTTCACAGAAACGTTTCAAATCCCTTTTTTGAACTATTCTGGGCTTAGCAGGTGGAAGTTTAGTGGATCTAAGAGCTGCTATTACGGAATGATCACTCAAAATTTTAGCAAATACACCTATACCAGGAAATTTGTGAGGTGCATTTGTGAAAAACAGATCTAAGGTGGAAGATTTTTCGGGACATTTTTTGTTTGGTCTGGTGGGAGAATCAATAAGTTGAGTTAGATTGATAGAAAGACAACATTCCTTGAATTTATTGCAGAGGGGGGTCGACTTATTCCAATCAATGTTGAAATCTCCTGCTATAACAATCTCATTGTGTTTTAAATTACCTATGAATTCAGTCAGGGAGGATAGAACTTCAGGTGTTGCGGAGGGGGGGCGATAACAATGTTGTGTGGAAGTTTAGGGGA
Organism: Garcialebias charrua; assembly: GCA_038048925.1. Classification (NCBI taxonomy): domain Eukaryota; kingdom Metazoa; phylum Chordata; class Actinopteri; order Cyprinodontiformes; family Rivulidae; genus Garcialebias; species Garcialebias charrua. The sequence continues at coordinate 46,709 of JBBPBX010006457.1, read as the reverse complement.
ATACATACAAAACAAATTTACATTTGTTATACGTCATACAAAAAAAAAAGCAATCCGAATACTACATAAAGTGGGATATTGGGATCACACAAACCAGTTATTTTTTAAATCAAATATACTGAAATTCTGGGACCTTGTAACATTTAAAACTGTACAATTCATGTTTAAGGTCAGAAATCATCAACTTTCACCCAATACATAGTTCCCACACACGTGACCAGTATTGCGCAATACTGGGTTTTCCGACACTCAAAGAGGCGGAAGATGGCGGATAGGCTAAGTGCTTGGTGACTGTATAGTACTGTACATTTATCTATTTATAAATTAAAAAAAAAAAATGTATTTTTTAATAAATAGATAAATGTACAGTACTGTACAGTCACCAAGCCCTTAGCCTATCCTAACACAGTTTTTAAAGATGAAGGAGTGAGTTGAATTGTCTCCCTTACAGGCTCCATTCACATAAAGGGAGACAATTCAACGCACTCCTTCATCTTTAAAAACTGTGTTAGGATAGGCTAAGTGCTTGGTGACTGTACAGTACTGTACATGTATTCATTTATATAAAAATAATAATAATAATAAAAAAAAAAAATTGTATGTGATCCGACTTACGTCATTTTCGACATTTTCGACCTTAGGTCCGGAACTCGTTCGTAAGTCGAGGACTCCCTGTATATTTAATGGGTGCCCATAGCACTTCCTACTAATAATTCTTATAGCTATTTTTTGTAAAATAAAAATAGGGTTTGTAATAGTTTTGTATGCTTTTCCCTAAACTTCAATACAATAGATTAAATATGGAACAATCATTACATTATACAATATATTCAAAACTTTGTCATTCTAAATTTATTTTACTTTATACAGGAATGTAATTGATTTTATTATTTTTATCCTTAAGTAATTTACATGAGATTTCCATGTCAGCTTCTCATCAGTAACGACACCAAAAAGTTTTATTTAATTAACTATGAAGTTCAATGCTGTAAATTTTAAAGTTGTCTAAAGTTAAAACTATTAATATTGACACGGTTGACAATTTTATGGCAAGAAAGTTCATGCTCTATAATCCAGGTACCAAATCCAATAATTCTCTGCCGGGTCATCTGGACAGTTTCTTTTTTTTTTTTATAGAAACTGGATGGAGGATGGAGGCTGAAAAGTTTCTATAAAAAAGAAACTGTCCAGATGACCTATGCCTATATACCAACATCAACTACCTCATACATATACTGTGTACATTAACTTATATGCTGCTGTGCCACTCTTTGCAAATGTCAACGCTAGAAACTTCAGTTTATTTTATAGATATACGTTTTATACTTTTTATACTACTATGCAAAAACTCAGGACAGTATTACACTTTTATTATTTCATTTTATGCTTATGTTCATTGGGTGTTTGGTGTTTTAGGGGTGTTTGGTGTTTCAGTGTTGGTGTAAATTTTCATACTTTTATACTATTATGAAAAAACTCAGGACAGTGTTACACTTTTTACTATTTTATGCTTATGTTTATTAAATGTTTTAGTGTTTAGTGTTTAGATGGTTACTGTTGCACCGAGGGACTGAGAGAAACGCAATTTCAATCCTGTGTATGTCCTGTACATATTGCAGTTCTGACAATAAAGTTGACTTTGACTTTGACTTTTGACTTTGACTTTGACTTTGACTTTTGACTTTTGACTTTGACTTTGACCTGACTGAGAATTATTGGATTTGGTACCTGGATTATAGAGCATGAACTTTCTTTCCTTGAACCACTTTGGCTGGGGCTGCCTGCCTGGGAGGAGTAGACGAGGGACAGGACGATCCCCAGAAACTATCTTGGCTCCAGCAAACAGATTGGTCTACTTAAGGTGTTTACTGCTTGGTGGGGAAACAGTTTTCTGGAACTCCTCTGACTGATGATGCCCTCTGGATGGAGGGTGAAACGTTTCTATAAAAAAAAAAAAACTGTCCAGATGACCCTACCGAGAATTGTTGAGTTGAGAATTTTATGCTTATTTGACGTGATTTCCATTTTTTGGGGGGAGGCTAAATACAAATAAAAGGTGAACATTAATTTATTTGTATAATTTTTAATAATAGAGGCAAGGAGGTCAGTTTTCCTGATCTTACCTATATATTAGATGTAAATGGGCAGGGTTTAGACTGACACAAAATACATCAATAATTCACGGGTTCTCACTTTTTCAGACTAAATTATACTTCCTTGACTCGGTGATGAGATGTAAAGACATGAAACATTTGTTTATGTTGGTTCAGCAGAGCTGAATCATTTAATTAACAAATCATTAAATTACATCACACAGTTACATGGATTGGTCGACCGGAATTTCCTATAACTAACTGTAGACAGATTCAAATTTAGATACAACAGAACACAAGTAACTGGTCTTAGTATAACTTATCTCTGCAGGCACATTAACTTAAAGTTTTCTGGCTTAGGAGGTAAAGAGAAAAGTTTAGGAGGAGTAAGATATAGGGGTGGGCGATATGGCTCAAAAATTATATCGTGATATTTCAGAGTATTATCACGATAACGATAAATTTCGTGATATAACCCCCCCAAAAAATCAAATGTATTTATTTGATAAAATTAACTTAACATGTTGCTTTGCAGTATTATATAAAATTTTAAAAAACAACAAGGGGTAATTTTACTGAAATTACTTTATTTAATAAAGTATTTAGTCTCCAAGTAAAACTACACCTGCACTTTAGTTTTTGTGGTGGTTTTTTTAATCTATATTTTGTGCATACTTTTTCAATCTAAATAACAGATCATTTTTAAAGAGCAACTCCACACCCTGTGGATCGGTAACTCCTCCTTCCAAAATCTCCCTGAAAATGGGCGTGTCGAGAGACAAGGAGGGGTGGAGGTAGAGTTGTGCTTTTGTTCACGCCTCCACCTGCAACAACCTAAAACAAATTAAACCTCTAGCCAACAACATACACCAAGCAACAACAAAGAATAAACATGTAGATGTATTTATCTATTCCACCCATTCCATCCAAAACCAAAGGCCTAAAAAAATGAAAATAAAAATAAAACCGCTTGTCAGGAGTGAAATGCAGCACTTCCATATAAGGTATGCACTTCTCATCTCTGCAGGGGATTGGCTCTGCTTGAACCACCTGTGTGACATCACACATGAGCAGACATGTCACACATGAGCGTTTGCACAAATAAGAAAATTAAGGTGTAATCCACCAGTTCAACCCATAGAACTACCGTAAACACATTTTTAGACCAAATATTGCCAAATATTGCCAATTTACACAGATATGCACAATTATGTGAGAATAAACACAGCCATAGTGCTAGATAACATTTTAAACACATTCTAGGGAGTTTATCAGCTAAAAAAAGTTAATTTTGGGTTTAGTTCCTCTTTAAAATATATATTTTTTTCAGAGATTACCTGGCTAACATCAGTCTGTCAGGAGATGTGGCAGAGTGAAGAAATATGTTTATAAAAAATGTTACATACAGCTCCTTTAAATGAGCTGTAACTTCTATAAGTTGATCAGCTGACCTTCATGTTTCAGCTTCATCTGTTGTTGTCATATGCTTCCTCTGATTCATTTTTTTAACTGAACTGTCTCTGATGGAGTGATGTGGAGCCGCGCGTGTAACACAGTTTACAGCGGGGACACGCAGCGAGACATGCAGCGAGACACGCAGCTCCGCTCCGAGCTGCTCGGTGCTGCTCGGAGCGGAGCGGGGCGGGGGAGGGGGGGCCAGCTGTCTGTGCCGGCTGCAGAGCAGGGGGGAGAGAAGTTGAGACGCGCGCGTTTTTAACATTTTAGCAGTAACTAATTAGCGTTTTACACCAGTAGACGGTGGATGGGAGGTGCGCAGTTGTTTTAAAGTGCTCGGGTGTTAAGGGGCGGGGCGCCCTGACGTATTACGTCATGAAATTAGCATATCATGATATAAGCTTTTTGCCCGGGCAAGCTTTTTATACCGGTATTACCGGTAACGATATGATATGGCCCAGCCCTAGTAAGATAAAGGATGGAAGAAAATGGAGGGAGTGGTGTGTTTAACCAGGAAAACATGGCAGCTCTCCGGCCGATCTCAGCTAAACGTCGGTACACTTTGGCAAAGCATCTGACGACTTTGTTACCTCGTGAAGACGGTAAATCCCCCTTGGTCCAACTGGTCAGTCCATTTACCGTTTTCAGCGTCTCCAGACGTCTGCGTCAACTCGGACCGTAGTAACGGCATTTCTTGGTTTGATCTTTCAGAATAAAACTTTCCTTGGAGGAAAATTAATTCAAATGGAGCTTTTCACAGCTCGAAATAGATTTATAACTGGCATGTTATAAATCTTTAACTGATGAACGTGTCCTTAGCGTTCAACAAATGTTCAATCAGCTCTTTGGGGAACCTCATGGTTTGAGCTCCTCAGCAGACTCCAAGCTCAGACAGGAAGTGGAGCCTTAAAAAAGGAAGTTGACCCAGTTAAATCCACTCCGCTCATTGGTTGTTTCCCAGAATGAAGGAGTGACTTTGCTCAGGTCAGGGAGCTGAAAATCTGAAGGTTACTTCAGGATAGGAGAGAAGATTGTTTTTTAGAACAGAGAGACAAATAGTCGCCAGTAAAGTGATTACTGTGTCTAACTCATAGACAAACTGAAAAGTTCAATTTGACACATACCCTGAACTTTGCCATAGTTTTTTGAGTTAGACATACAGTTTGATTCATCATATGACAAAGTGATCAACACCTTAACAGCCTAAACCATGATCAATACAGTATATTGAACAATAAACACTGCTCATATGAATAACACAAGGTTATGCTTTGATTATATCTGAATCAAACAAAGTAAAAGTAAAGAGAGTCTCTTGTGATGGCTTATTGTCCTGAGCTCAAGCTAAAATGAGATAGCGGTGTCACTGTATCTCCATTGCAAGGTTTGAGAAGAAAAATGCATTATGATCACATTTTGAATTAAACCGTCTTTGATTTATCCAACATTAAAATGCACTGATGCTCATACAAATAACAAGGTTATTCATTTGATTAATTCTGAATTAACACAAATTAAAAGGGAAATCTCTTCTGATTGATTTGTGTCTTTTAATTCAACATAAATGTAATAAAATAGTGTCCACTCATCTCCTTGAGAGCCTCAAGAAAAGTGTACCACTAAAAGTTTCAGAGAGATGTGAAAAGGTGTAAATCCAGGTCAGAGATGAGGGTCTATATCACTACAAGTTTATAGTTTTTTGGGGCTTTTATATTGTTTATATTGATATCGAATTATATCGCTATCGACCGAAATTAAGAAATATATTGTGATAAAAAATTTGGCCATATCGTGTCCAGCCTTCCATTTGAAATATATTGGTGCGTGTGTATTGAATGAATATAATATACAAGTTTCACTTTTTTAATGGAATTACTGAAATAAATCCCAGTTTTCATGATATTCTAATTTAATGATCAGCACCTGTATGTGCACAGGGAAAAAAAACTTTTTCCTGCACCTTGGGTTGCACAAAGGTGCAGGAAAAAGTTTTTTTTCCCTGCAGGATAAGTTTCTTGCTGTAGCTGGTCATCTGTTCTCCATGCAGATTGCTGAAGTGGGCGTGGCCAAGAGCGCTTGCAGGTAGCAAAGGACAGACGAGGCACGGATCTGAAATTATGACATTTTGTGCTCTTCTAGAAAGTATAGAGTTTAGAAACATTGTTTAGAATATTGCAAGAGTGTGGGAAGGGTTTAAAATGCTTTTATATTTATATATATATACATATATATATAATATATATATATATATATATATATATATTTATA
>JBBPBX010006457.1:20631-40812 GCA_038048925.1 Garcialebias charrua | reverse complement strand
ATATCATCCACTCCTCCCTAACCTCTGGCATTGTTCCCACAGCCTTCAAATCTGCTGCCATCACCCCCATCATCAAGAAACCAGGTCTTGACTTCACCAACTTCAGTAATCTTCGTCCGATCTCCAATCTGCCCTTCATCTCCAAGATCCTTGAAAAAACTGTTGCTAGTCAACTTCACTCTCACCTGTCCAACAACAACATTTATGAAGAGTTTCAATCTGGATTTCGCCCCCACCATAGCACCGAAACAGCCCTAGTAAAAATCACTAACGACCTTCTTCTTGCTGCTGACTCTGGTCTTCTGTCCATCCTCATTCTTCTTGATCTAAGTTCTGCCTTCGACACCATCTGTCATTCTATCCTCCTCAACAGACTAACCTCCATTGGCATCTCAGGTACCCCGTTAGACTGGTTCACCTCCTATCTCTCTGACCGCACTCAATTCATTCAGCTTAAATCCTTCCGTTCCCAGTCTTCCCCTGTCTCCACGGGTGTCCCCCAAGGCTCTGTCCTCGGACCCCTCCTCTTCATCATTTACCTCCTTCCTCTAGGCCACATCTTCCGCAAACACGGCATCCATTTCCACTGCTATGCTGATGACACGCAGCTCTACTTGTCATCAAAACCAAACTCCACCCACCCACCCTCCATCCTCACCGACTGTCTCAACGAGCTAAATCACTGGTTTTCTAACAATTTCCTTCAACTAAACAGCAACAAAACAGAAGTCATTCTCGTCGGTACCAAAAACTCTATTTCAAAATCAGAACATCTTCTCGTCCCCCTTAACAACTCTCTGCTATCCCCCTCCCCTCAGGTCAAGAGCCTCGGTGTCATCCTCGACACCACTCTCTCCTTCACTTCACACATCAACAATATTACTCGGTCTGCCTATTTCCACCTCCGTAATATTAACCGTCTCCGTCCTTCTCTCACGCCCCGCTCCACAGCCATCCTGGTGCACAGTCTTGTGACTTCCCGTATTGACTACTGCAACTCCCTTCTCTACGGCCTCCCCAACAAATCTCTCCACAAGTTACAGATGGTCCAGAACTCAGCTGCCCGTGTCATCACTCAAACCTCCTACTATGATCACATCACTCCTGTCCTGCAGCAGCTCCACTGGCTCCCGGTTAAATCACGCATCATCTTCAAAATTCTACTCCTCACGTTCAAAGCTATCCACAACCTTGCCCCTCCTTATCTATCTGACCTCCTACAAATCTCCATCCCATCACGCTCTCTCAGGTCCTCCTCTTCACTACAACTCCATGTACCCTCTGCCCGCCTCTCCACCATGGGGAGCAGGGCCTTCACCTGCTCTGCCCCTCACCTCTGGAACGCTCTACCGCCCGACCTTCGAAACACCACCTCCCTTTCTCTGTTCAAGACTGCCCTGAAAACACATCTCTTTAGACTAGCTTATCATTAACTTTACTAAATGTATTTTTATCTTCCATTTTATATCCTTTATGTATTTTATATTTCAATTTGTCGCTGATAATGTTTGCTCTGTATTCACTGTGTTGGTTTGTTAAGTGTCCTTGGGTGTCATGAAAGGCGCTTTTAAATAAAATGATTATTATTATTATTATTATTATTATATATATATATAAATATATATATTTATATATTTATATATATATATTTATATATTAATATATATACTGTATATATACAGTATATATATATTTTTTTATATATATATATATACACTGTATATATACTGTGTATTTACAAAAATAAACTACCTTCTTGTACTACTATTCCTACTTCGCAGTTTTTCACTTATTGCTGGGCTTTGGGGTACGGATCCCCCATGATAAATGACGGACTGCTGTATGCACATTGTCATTAAAAATTGCTTCAATATGGATACTTGAGGAACTCCATGAATTTCAGTGGCTGTAGAATAAAACAAACTTTCTATTTTAACAGAAAGCTATAATCCTACCTGCAATTATAACAAAAATGTTTCCCCTCAATATTTTCATGACATGTATTGATTGCTACTGTTTTTATTATCCCTCTTGTTTAATGTGTTACAGTTGGAATATTTTAACCTGATTTTTTTTTGTGTGTTTCTAGTTTTACGTTATAGAGTATGCTGCATGTGATGCCACATTAAATGAAATAGTGACGCTGGAGAGGTTACGGCCGGTCAATCCAAATAAACCAGCTACTAAAAACACCTTCATTAAGATCAGACTGGATGTGCCTGAAGATCTACGGCAGATGTAAGTTTTAAATGAGAATGTTAATTTTTATACTGGGCCGAGGGGCCAAGATGGTGCAGAGGCAGGGCAGCCGGCTCAGGACCGTAAGGTCCCGGGTTCGATCCCCGGTCACTGCATACCTCGCTGTGTCCTTGGGCAAGACACTTAACCCCGAGTTGTTTCCGGTAGGACTGGCAGCGCCTTGCATGGCAGGCTACCGCTACCGGTGTATGAATGTGTGTATGAATGGGTGGATGGCTGGTACTGTGAAGCGCTTTGGGGCCCCTCATAGGGGGCTGGAAAGCGCTATTTAAGTAAGCTCCATTTACCATTTACTGTTCTAGGCTTTTAAGTACCGGTACTATAACGCAGGGATTCTCAAACATTTTGGGTTCAGGGACCCCTTACAGGAGAGACAAAGTTTCAGGGACCCCCTCATAACCCTCATGTTTATTACCGTATTTTTTGGCCTATACGTTACAGTTTTTTACATAAAATACATTCCCTGCAACTTATAGACCGAATCAACATATTTATGGCTTTTTTTCCCATATTTATAAAAAAAAAAAATTTGGCTGAGATATGACCATTTTCAGAGTTTTATTCCCTCCGGAGGAGGGGCACGTTGGCGAGCGCCTGGTGGCCGGGCTTTTACCCATGGAGCTCGGCCGGGCACAGCCCGAAGAGGAGACGTGGGTCCCCCTTTCCATGGGCTCACCACCTGTGGGAGGGGCCAAAGGGGTCGGGTGCATTGTGGAATGGGTGGTGGCCGAGGACGGGGACCCTGGCGGTCTGATCCTCGGCTACAGAAGCTGGCCATTGGGACATGGAATGTCACCTCTCTGGTGGGGAAGGAGCCTGAGCTAGTGTGTGAGGTTGAGAGGTTCCGGCTAGAAATAGTCGGACTCACCTCAACGCATGGCTCTGGCTCTGGAACCAGTTTCCTTGAGAGGGGTTGGACACTCTTCCACTCTGGAGTTGCCCCTGGTGAGAGGCGCCGAGCAGGAGTGGGCATACTTGTTGCCCCCCATCTTGGTGCCTGTACGTTGGGGTTCACCCCGGTGAACGAGAGGGTAGCCTCCCTTCGCCTACGTGTGGGGGGACGGGCTCTGACTGTTGTTTGTGCCTATGCGCCAAACGGCAGCGCAGATTACCCACCCTTTTTGGAGTCCTTGGAGGGGGTATTGGAGAGTGCGCCTCCTGGGGACTCCCTTGTTCTACTGGGGGACTTCAACGCTCACGTGGGCAATGACAGTGAGACCTGGAGGGGTGTGGTTGGGAGGAACGGCCCCCCTGATCTGAACCCGAGTGGTGTTCTGTTGTTGGACTTCTGTGCTCGTCATGGATTGTCCATAACGAACACCATGTTCAGGCATAAGGGTGTCCATATGTGCTCTTGGCACCAGGACACCCTAGGTCGCAGCTCGATGATCGACTTTGTTGTCGTCTCATCTGATCTGCGGCCGCATGTCTTGGACACTCGGGTGAAGAGAGGGGCGGAGCTGTCAACTGACCACTACCTGGTGATGAGTTGGCTCCGATGGTGGGGGAGGATGCCGGTCAGACCTGGCAGGCCCAAACGTATTGTGAGGGTCTGCTGGGAACGTCTGGCAGAGTCTCCCGTAAGACGGAGCTTTAACTCCCACCTCCGGGAGAGCTTTGAACACGTTCCGAGGGAGGCGGGGGACATTGAGCCCGAGTGGGCCATGTTTCGCGCCTCTATTGTCGAGGCAGCTTATCGGAGTTGTGGCCGCAAGGTTGTTGGTGCCTGTCGTGGTGGCAACCCTCGAACCCGGTGGTGGACACCGGCGGTGAGGGATGCTGTCAAGCTGAAGAAGGAGTCCTATTGGGCCTTTTTGGCCTGTGGGACCCCGGAAGCAGCAGATAGGTACCGGCAGTCCAAGCGGCATGCGGCTCGGGTGGTTGCTGAGGCAAAAACTCGGGCGTGGGAGGAGTTCGGAGAGGCCATGGAGAATGACTTCCGTACGGCTTCGAGGCGATTCTGGTCCACCATCCGGCGTCTCAGGGGGGGAAAGCGGTACGCGACCAACACCATTTATGGTGGGGATGGCGTGCTGTTGACCTCAACTCGGGATGTTGTGAGTCGGTGGGCGGAATACTTCGAAGACCTCCTCAATCCTACTGGCACGTCTTCCACTGAGGAAGCGGAGCCTGGGGATTTTGGGTCGGGCTCTCCAATCTCTGGTGCTGAGGTCGCCAAGGTGGTTAAAAAGCTCCACAGTGGCAGGACTCCGGGGGTGGATGAGATTCGCCCTGAGTTCCTTAGGGCTCTGGATGTTGTGGGGTTGTGTTGGCTTACGCGACTCTGCAATATTGCGTGGACATCGGGGGCAGTTCCCTTGGATTGGCAGACTGGGGTGGTGGTTCCCCTATTCAAAAAGGGGGACCGTAGGGTGTGTTCCAACTATAGGGGGATCACACTCTTAATAATAATAATAATAATGTCTTTTCCTGTCATCTGCGTATGTTTCCCATACACAGACGAAATTCGTCTCTGCATTTAACCCAACCACCTACCAGGTGGTGCAGTGAGCAGCCCGAAAGCGCCCGGGGAGCTGGAGAAATAGGTGTGCACTCATAGACACCCCAAGGTGGGTAGTGGCCGGGGCGCGAACCCGCGTCCTTCGGGTCCCAAGTCAAAAGCCCTGCCACTAGACCATCTTGGCTCCTCCCTGGTAAGGTCTATTCAGGGGTTCTGGAGAGGAGGGTCCGTCGGATAGTCGAACCTCGGATTCAGGAGGAGCAGTGTGGTTTTCGTCCTGGTCGTGGAACACTAGACCAGCTCTACACCCTCAGCAGGGTCCTGGAGGGTGCGTGGGAGTTTGCCCAACCAGTTTACATGTGCTTTGTGGACTTGGAGAAGGCATTCGACCGCGTCCCTCGGGGGGTTCTGTGGGGGGTACTCCGGGAGTATGGGGTACCAGGCCCTTTGATATGGGCTGTTAGGTCCCTGTACGACCGGTGTCAGAGCATGGTCCGCATCGCTGGCAGTAAGTCAGGCTCGTTTCCGGTGAGAGTTGGACTCCGCCAAGGTTGCCCTTTGTCACCGATTCTGTTCATAACTTTTATGGACAGAATTTCTAGGCGCAGCCAAGGTGTTGAGAGGATCCGTTTTGGTGGCCTTAGAATCGCTTCTCTGTTTTTTGCAGATGATGTGGTCCTATTGGCTTCATCAGATCGTGATCTACAGCTTTCGCTGGAGCGGTTTGCAGCTGAATGTGATGCGGCCGGGATGAGGATCAGTTCCTCCAAATCCGAGGCCATGGTCTTGAGCCGGAAAAGGGTAGCATGCCTTCTCCGGGTCGGGGAGGAGGTCCTGCCCCAAGTGGAGGAGTTTAAGTATCTCGGGGTCTTGTTCACGAATGAGGGAAAACTGGAGCGTGAGATCGATAGGCGGATAGGTGCAACGTCCGCAGTGAAGCGGGTGCTGTACCGGTCTGTCGTGGTGAAGAGAGAGCTGAGTCAAAAGGCAAAGCTCTCAATTTACCGATCGATCTACGTTCCCACTAGTGCATTAACAGAGTACCCGAGTTTTCGACAGATCGAGTGCTTTGACTTCTATCGAGGCTTTTTTGTCCACCTCGGGTACCCGTAGTACGTCACATTTCACAGCGCGCGAGGCAGCTTCAGCTTTTAGTAGACGCTACAAAATGGATTCCTGTGTGCGCACGGATGTTAATGGAGCACGCCGTCTTGTCAAAAAGGTAAAACAGTTTATAATTTTATAAATTGCGCTACTCATTGAATCATCCTGTAGATTTTCTTTGCTCTGACCGCCGTAGTAGTTTGTGACAGCAGGGGGCAGTGTTGCATTGCAGGTCACATATATAACACGGCCGAAACGGCGTCCTTTCTCTCGTTTCACAAACAAAAAAGCAGCAAATATTAATCTCTCTAGCTATTAAAAACCTATAAACACAATCTCTAAAAGTAAACCTAAATTGCACAGCACTGCAGGCGTGGTACGGTGTGGCTGTGGCCCCATTTGTTTTTTAAGTTTCGGTTCAGCGCCTTACTTTCACTTTTAATATTAATATTAATAACTAATAGTTTTGTTTTTCCTGTGACTTATCTGCAGTATGATAAATGATAGGAGCATAATAAATGCTCCCAATGTTTTGTTGGTCTTTTTTTTCTTTTTGTAAAGACGTTTTTTATGCATTTATATTTATTTATTTATTTTGCATCATAAGACACTGTGACGTCATCGGCTACTCAAAAGTCAAAGTCAAAGTCAACTTTATTGTCAGATCTGCAATATGTACTGTACAGGACATACACAGGACCGAAATTGCGTTTCTCTCAGTCCCTCGGTGCAACAGTAAACATCTAAACATTGAAACACTGAAACATATAATAATAGACATAAGCATAAAATAGTAAAACTAACACTGTCCTGAGTTTTTTTTTTTTTTGCATAGCGGTGCAAGAGCATGAAAATCCACACCAACTCTAAAACTAAAACATTAAACATTTAATGAACATAATACTGTCCTGAGTTTTTGCATACTAGCACAAAAAAAGAGTATAAAAAGTATAACTAAAATAAACTAAAGGTTTCTAGCATTGACATTTGCAAAGTGGCAAAGCAGCGTATGAGTCAATGTACACAGTATATGTATGAGGTAGTAGTTGATGTTGTTATAGAGGCAAAAAGTGGCATATGCAGTAAGGCACATTGGGCATCCCTAAATAAGACCGTTCAGAGCACACTGTATATGTACCAGCAGTGGTGTAGATATTAGAGTAGTGTAAATAAATGTAAACAGTAGTAATTACATGTAAGCAGTAGTAATAAAAGTAAACAGTATTAATAAATGTAAACAGAGTCGAGCGTCGTTCGAGTTTTTTTATGTTAATGTCGAGGTTAAAAATTATGTACTCGTTCAACCCCTAGTTCCCACCCTCATCTATGGTCATGAGCTTTGGGTTATGACTGAAAGAACGAGATCTCGGATACAAGCGGCTGAAATGAGTTTTCTCCGCAGGGTGTCTGGACTCTCCCTTAGAGATAGGGTGAGAAGCTCAGTCATCCGGGAGGGACTCGGAGTAGAGCCGCTGCTTCTCCACATCGAGAGGAGCCAGTTGAGGTGGCTCGGGCATCTGGTTAGGATGCCTCCTGGACGCCTCCCTGGTGAGGTGTTCCGGGCATGTCCCACCGGGAGGAGACCCAGAGGAAGACCCAGGACACGCTGGAGGGACTATGTTTCTCGGCTGGCCTGGGAACGCCTTGGGATTCCCCCAGAGGAGCTGCTCCAAGTGGCTGGGGAGAGGGAAGTCTGGGCCTCCCTACTTAGACTGCTACCCCCGCGACCCGACCCCGGATAAGCGGACGAAAATTGATGGATAGATGGATGACCGTTTGCATTCATTCTGACTGGGCAAAACAAACAAAAAAAGAGCAGTACCACTTTCAGCCACTTGATGGCAACAGAGTAATAATAGCAATATGGCATGCTGTTATATCACGTAATAGGTAAACATGGTTATAATGACAAATTAAAAAATGTTCAAGACAAAAACAGCTGGACTTTATTTATTATACTTTATACTTTTTTTTTCTTGAACTTTTTTGAATTTACTAGTCCTGGATGACTGAGAATCTTCACCAGCTGTTAGTAAGTCGATCGGCCTTCCATAATCTCCCCCACCTTCAGTCTGCTCGTTGCTTGGATCCGTCAAAACATCTGCACCGCCCTCGGGAAATGCAGCTAATTTGACAATTAAAGTGCATTTATTAAGCAAATGTTAGACTGAGACACACCTTTGCTATAATTTCGAGCAAACAAATAATTGTTTAGTTGTTTCAGAGAAACGAGCCTCGTTCCTCCTCGTTTTTTTTTTTCCTCCCTCTGCTCGTTCATGGAGCACTGAGGTAGCAAAACTATTTTTGAAATACAGCTGAAATGAGCAGTGTTCCTTGTTTTTTTTCTCCCTCTGCGCATTCACGGAGCACCGAGGCAGCAAAACTATTTTTGAAATGTAGTTGATTTGACCATTAAAGTGCATTTATTAATCAAATGTTACACACACCATTGCTATAATTCAGAGCAAACATATAATTGTTTAGGTGCGTATCTTGCTAAATTTGTATAGTGACTCGTCGCATGCGCGCGTTTCCTTCTGCTTATCGGGTTTTGAAATACTGTACAGCTGATTTGACCATCAAAAAGCATTTATTAAACAAACGTTAGATTGATACACACTTCATATAATTTGGAGCAAACAAATAAGTGTTTTTATATGTTAATCTTGTTAAATTCTTGTTGAAGTCCTCCCGTGCATGCTCCTACGTCCGCCATTTGGCAGCCTATCGGTTTTTGGCACATCACTGGTCCACATTTCCGTATTCTCCGTGGTGACACGTAACAAATGCGACACGCATAATAAAGGAGTTTGTGTTAACCACAGGCATAACACAAACTCCTTCTTTTTATTTTCTCCAATAAAAGACAAACGTAAAATAACTTGAACCAGATGGGACGCAAACCCGCTTCCCCGGGTCAAGATAAAATTTAGAGTACAAGGCGAACGTCCTAACCACTCAGCTACGGATTCGTATTGGTAATTTTAGGAGTCCACTTTTACTATAAAGGATTTGCCCCACGTAACGTCCTGGCTACACGCAGGAGTTACAGAATATTAGTTATATTTTAAAATCCTGGCTACGGGCAAGAGTTAGAGAATATTAGTTATATTTTAATGAAATTCAGCTCGCGCTGAAAGGCGGAAATGCTCTGTATTGGTGCGCGCTTCGTGTTATTTACGTTCTAACATAAGCTGATTTGTAATCAGTTATTAACAAAAATTAAACTCAGAAACACTAATATATATATTCAGCTAACACATATTTTTTAGCGGCGTCTCCTCTCTTAAAACACTGTAAGCGCGCACACAAGAACTTCCCACCCACTTCAAGAGAACGCCCCACCCACTTCAAGGCGGCTCTCCGGACAATGCGTAAAGAGCGAGGGCGGGCCAGTCCAGGCTCTGGGCCAACCAGGGGCGGGCCAGGCCGTTGAAGGTCGTGCAATGCGAAAACGGCTATAGAGAGCTCTTTTTATTTTTCAGCCCAGATCGGAGCCAACCAAGTCTTCAAATTAGAAATAGCTGTTTGAGCTTGAGGTGATTACGGTACTTCTCCCAAACAAGTGTGAAGTAATTTTATCCCTTACCCTCTCCAGCAAGGAGTCTTCTGTGTCTAAATACAACATGCTGGTAAGGAAAGCTTCCTAATTATCGCTCTTTTACAAATTTATATCAGATAACAGCAACTGCATATTCAATTACTAGAAAGTTAGGATTGTTCCATCAATACCTTTGGGTCAACTGCTCATTAATGCAATGTATTGACAGAGAGTGGTGTCTATTAAGGAACACTGAGCGGGGTAACATATTTTATTGTTTAATAAGGGAGTGTTTGAGTCTTAGGCCCTGTTTACACGGACACTGTGTGAGGGAAACTGATGTTTTGGGTATGTTAATTAGGAGAATAGTTTTGCGTTGACACGGATCTGCTCAAATTTCCCCCTCCCTCGTCCCCCCCTTTCACCCACTGCGCATGCGTGCTGCTGAACCTTCACCCACTGCGCATGCGGGCAGCACGGTGGCACAACTGGTAGAGCTGCTGCCTCTCAGCGAGAAGGTTGCCGGTTCAAATCCCGGTCCGGGGCCTTTCTGGGTGGAGTTTGCATGTTCTCCCCGTGCATGCGTGGGTTTCCTCCGGGTACTCCGGTTTCCTCCCACAGACCAAAAAACATGCTTGTTAGGCTGATTGGTGACTCTAAATTGACCCTAGGTGTGAGTGTGAGAGTGGATGGTTGTTTGGTGTGAGTGAGACAGGTCCCTCTTGTAAATGAGTCCCCGTGACTCAACGAGGCTAGCCTGTATAAATAAAGGTTGAATGAATGAATGAATGCCTCACTGCTGTCTGTCTGCTGTGTTCTTCTGGGCTAAACGTTCAGCTAACAACAACTTAACAAGTTAAAGCTGGATTTTGGATAAGAGTCGACAGATTTGACAACAAGTGGGTCCCGCTTCATCTAACAAGCTGCACACCAGACGCTGAGTGGACTGTGGATCAGAACCGAGTGACGATGGGGATGATGTCGGACTTTCCTCCGTGATAAACAGCTGACTTACAGCAGGTAAATCAACGTTCTTAATATAATGTTTGCTTGTGTTTACTTTGATCACACACAACTGAGTTTTTATTTATTTATTTATTTATTTCTGCCAGGTGGAGCTGTCGTTCCAACAAACGGGCAGACCGGTTCTGATGGGGTCCAGATGAACACACAGCAAGAGTCCAGTTCATTAACGTAGTTACAGTTCGGTTCATGTGTTTTAATAGTGTTCAGTTTAATTCTCAGTGTTTGTGTTACGTAAAGTTTGTGGTGCTAAATAAATAAAAAATAAACCTGGTGTCTTCATTTTCACAGCACGTTACGCACTGTTTAAAAACGTAATGAGTCCAGATAGATACTGTAGTTCAGATAAATTTAAACATCTCCCACGCCAACATAAATACTGTTTATTATTGTTAAACTGTTATATTTTGCAGCGTGACACGTGAAAATGTCCGCATGCCCACTGTCCGCACGTGCGAGCTGCGCGCATGTGGTTGACACAAAAGATCAGCAGGAGATGTTTACATTATCAACGGGAGGTCAGCGAAAAAGTTCCACCTTGAGAGGTAGATAAGAAAAGTATCGGATGCAAAGAGGGGGGCTAGTAAATTCGTGTCAACGATAAGCAAAGACGCAAAGAGAAAGTAGCGGTTCCACTTAAAATACGCGCCGTGTAAACAGGGCCTTAAGGCTGGGGCAAAGCTCCGCGCTCGAGCGAGCGCCGCGCCACGCGCGTGTGCTATGCGTGGGGGGTTCACAGCAGAGCTCAGCGTGAAGCAGCGTGTGGCTCCAACGTTTTCGCTCCAAATACTTGATGTCATTTGAGCAGAAGCAGGGCGGAGCGTTTAGCTACGGGACAAATTGAGGTCGCTGATTGGTCATTTGCTGACAGCCTACTGATTTGATTGACAGGTCGGGTCTGAGAAGAATGTCGGGTCTGAAGAAAAGGCAGAGGGCTGTGCAGCTTTGTTCTGTGTTTATATGTTAATAAAAAAGTCCTAAAAATTAAAATTAAAACAGGGAGCGCTGGTCCTTCAACCCACACAGCAGACAAGCACACCAGGAAATGTTTAGAACCTGCGCATCCACGTTGGACATGAGTTTAGTTCACTCGTGACAAGTTCATTCATTCCTCCTCATCGGAGGAGGAAGTGAATGGTGACCGCTTCAAGCGATTACTTGACTTTAGGCAAAAAAACAAAAGAAAAGGCCCGATCAGCGATGAAGAAGAGGAATTTAATTCATTTGTGTGTCATACAAAACAGTCCGCCACCAGGGCAGTTTATTGTGAGACACCGCGCGCGCGTGAGCGGTCGTAAAATTTGAGCTTGGCGCGTTCGCGCGAGCGTTCAAAGGCTTGTGCAAGCGGAGCTCGCACAACGTGGCGCCGCGTGGCCTCGCGCTAGCGCGGAGCTATGCCTCGCCCTTTAGGCCCTGATTACACGAACACAGTGGGGGAAACGGAGGTTTTGGGTATATTAATTAGAGGAAAAGATCTGCGTTGACACGGGCGAATTCTAGTGTTTACATGCATCCGCTCGAATCTCCCCCCGCCCTCATGAATCCCCCCACCCTCATGAATCCACTGTAGTTACCATGCCGGGTCATTAGATGGCGCTGCGAATTTTGTAAGTTCACCTAATGCGTATGCGTGTTTCCTCAGTCTGCTGCTTTCTTCTGGGCTAAAAGTTCAGCTAACAACAACTTAACAACAAGTTAAAGTTGGAATTTGGATAAGTGTTGACAGATTTGACGCCAAGTGGGACCCGCTTCATCTAACAAGTTCCACACCAGTCGTTGAGTGGACCAGAACCGAGTTGACGATGTCGGACTTTAGTCTGTGACAATCTGCTGATTTACAGCAGGCAAATCAACGTTCTTAATAATGTTTCCTTGTGTTTACTTCGATCACACAACAACCAACTGTGTTTTAATTTTTATTTTTTTCCTGCGAGGTCGAGAAGCTGTCCTTCAGCCAGGCGGACCGGTTATGGGTCCAGTATCCAGGATGAAAATAGCAGAGTCCAGTTCAATAACGTAGTTACAGTTCAGTTGACATGTTTTAATAGTGTTCAGTTTAATTCTCAGTGTTTGTGTGACATATAGTTTGTGGTGTTGAATAAATAAATAAATAAATAAATGAACCTGGTGTCTTCATTTTCAACTTTAATATCACGCAGCATGTTATGCATTGTTTAAATGATGTAACAAGTCCAGACAGCTTCATTTAGCTCAGATAACTATATATAGCTCCCACGCTAACATAAATATTGTTTATTATTGTTAAACTGTTATTTTAACACATTTAGTATGTTCTAGTGCAGCATGTCATGTGAAATATCTGCCTGCCTCGTTCAATAAACGGTGATATTAGAACTGGATCAGACTAATAATAATAATAACTTATTTATAACGCACTTTACATCAGTAACAGGTCCCAAAGTGCTACAATGTATGAACATTAAATAACAAGATAAAAATCAAAACAAGACTAGAGTCTCTTCCAACATAGATGCCGCTTCATTCAGGTGTAGATTAATTAAATATGATAATTAAAATATATTCCATCAGTCGTAGTTCAGAAAGCGGTGACTGTCTGCCGCCATTGTTGTTGATAGAAATGCCCACGCGTGCGTGCTACGTGCATGTAGGTCAAACAAAAGCTCAGCGGGAGATGTTTATGTTATCAATGAAGGGTCAGCAAAAAACCTCCACTCTGGAGGGTGGATTCAGAAACCATCGGATTCAAAGAGGGGTGCCAGTGGTGTCGTGTAAACGATCAGCAGAACCGCAGAGAGAAAGCTGCGGTTTCACTCAAAATACGCGCTGTGTAAACGGCCCCTTATGGTGTAGTTACACCGAACAGCTTTTCAACCTCCAAAAAGCTCGTCACGCACGCAAGTGGACGCACTTGTGAATGCAACGTGTGCAGACCTGAACGCCAGAACGCAAAACACTGCTGGGTGTGTGGGAGGAGCTTACCGGTATACAGAGTCCTGCGCACAGAGTCCTGCGCACTCCGCCAGGCGAGGAGCTTTTTATTTCCGTCTCTGTGGAGCAGACTTGACTGGTCGTGAAGGACTTGTCGCGAACACACAGCTACAATGAGTTTCTCTTCCATAGTACACGACCTCGCGGGTCTTTTCTGTGTCCCACAAACAATACGTCACATAGTGCGCGCGCACCCTCGTTTCCGCGTCACATAGGGACTCTCCCCGTCTCTTCTCCTCCTCTCTTCTCCCCCTCTCTTCTCCACCCGACTCTCCCTGATTGGTTGACACACCAACCAATCAGGGAGAGTTGAGCGGCGTTTGAAAGTTTGAACCGCGAAATCTTCAGCATGTTGAATGCGCGGTTTGGAGGCTGAAGCCGGTTCACGTGCACGGAAAAACGCTTCCCAGCATGCTCAACACGCACGCGACGTGACGCCCGACGCCAAGACGTGGCTGGAAGCGCGTCCACCATTGACTTTACATGTAAACTGGACGCTCCTGCTGCCAAAACGCTGTTCGGTGTGACTACACCATTAGAATCTCAACACGGCCCTGGGGCTCCAGGGCGTTGCCCTTCTCTAGCAGGAAGGAAGGCTTCTCTTTGACAGATCTCAGGAGCCTCAAGAACCCAAAGTGCCCAGTCATAGCTCATCGGAGCAAGGAAACAACCAATCAGTTGAACTACTTGTCCCTTTGGACTCCATCTCAACAATTACAAATTTATTCATTTACTTTACCCATTATACTATCATATGTAATCATTGTATTGGATTTTGCTTGACGCTGTTCCTCCTGCAAATCATTAATTAAAGCAAAGCATAAAACGCAATATATTGGATCATTGTTTCATCACTTTGTGTTCATGGACTAGAGCAGTGGTGTCCAGACTTTTTCAGCATGTGAGCTACAGTATTTTCTGGTGTATAGGTCGCACCTGTGTATAGGTTGCAGTGTCCAATTATCACCAATAGATTGGAAAAATCCATAGATAGGTTGCACTGGTGTATAGGTCGCACCTACGTTTAGCTCTGCTGCAAATGTCTGCCACAGGAGCGCACAGCAAGGCTTTTAAGAAGATTAACACTTAAAAACAATTATTTGTTTGATAAAAATTATAGCAAATATGTGTCTGAGCTGAACTTTTCCTTAATAAATGAACGTAATTGTGAAATGAGCTGGATTTAAAAATTTGTTTCACCGAAAGTGATAACAAGCCATATATAGGTCGCACCTGAGTATAGGTCGCAGACCTTGAAAAAACCATAAAAAGGTGCGACCTATAACCGGAAAATACGGTACTTTTGAAATGATCAAGTCAAAGTGATCTACCACTATAAGGCCCCGTTTACACTAGAACAACCTGTGGAAACATTAGTGTTTTTTCAATGTTTATTGGGGGTAATAAACAAAAAATAAGCTGGTTTACATGAAAAATGCTGTAGTTTCCATGTCAGTCGGGTTGCTAGATAAGAAATTATGAACTATAGTACTGTGGCTTTAAAATGATAGTATTTTGACCTAAACTGTTGTGTTTGCTGAGTAAAGATGTTCTAAGATTCAATTCAATTTATTTATACTGTATAGCAGGGGTAGGGAACCTTTTTGGCTGAGAGAGCCATAAACGCCGCATATTTTAAAATGTAATTCCGTGAGAGCCGTACAATATTTTTAAAACTAAAAACAAGTAAATGTGTACATTTTATGAAGCCCAACACTTTTAAAGTACAATAAGTATCTGAATGCTTTTTAATAACATTGTTTTTTTTCATTCATTCAACCTTTATTTAGTCAGGTAAATCTTTTGAACCTCATGGGCTCATTTACGAAAGCGACCTGCTAAAACTAAAGAAATTAGTTATGCTTGTTGTTAACAATGATAAAGTATTTCTTACCATTAATGTGACTTCTGGTGCTGCATGGTTTTGCTGATGGCCTTGTAGTCTGGTTGATATGTAGTAAGCTGACCACCTCACCAAGCTGCTCGCCACAGATCTGAGCACAAAGCGCCTCCTGATGTAGGATGCAGTGAAAACTTAAAATGGGTCTGATGCATGCTCAATAATCCAGGTAGAAAAATCTAAAAAAGCTAAGTCTGGTCCTCTGGACATTCAAAAAACAAAAAAACAAAACAAAGCAAAAAATTGTAGAAACGTTTCGTCTTTCGTCCGAAAGACTTCCTCAGTCTGAGGTGCTGGGTTCAGCTCAGTCTTATAAATAGCACCCTCTCACAGTGTTACACAACCAGTTGGCTGATGACAGCCTGAAACCAGCTGCTCACATGATCAAGGAGGACCATCAGCCTAACAATGGATCGTTAGCACCCTGATGGTTGTTTGCTATTCACAGAGGGCTGAGTGATACCAGCAATCACAGCATTGTAGGAGGGGGACAGTTGAACTCGGAGGCCTCCACCCCTGTTTAATGATGGGCGGTTTCTTTTCACAAAGATGGCCTCCTTTACTCCTCTCTCAAACCATCGTTCCTCTCTATCAAGGATGTGAACATCTTCATCCCTGAAAGAGTGACCGCTGGCCTGGAGATGAGTGTAGACTGCAGAGTCCTGACCTGATGATGTTGATCTTCTGTGCTGGGCCATCCTTTTGGCCAGTGGCTGTTTAGTTTCCCCGATATAAGACTGATCACAGCCCTCCTGACACTGAACAGCATACACAATGTTACTCTGTTTTTGCCGGGGGACTGGATCTTTGGGATGAACCAGTTTTTGCCGTAATGTTATATCGGGGAAACTAAACAGCCACTGGCCAAAAGGATGGCCCAGCACAGAAGATCAACATCATCAGGTCAGGACTCTGCAGTCTACACTCATCTCCAGGCCAGCGGTCACTCTTTCAGGGATGAAGATGTTCACATCCTTGATAGAGAGGAACGATGGTTTGAGAGAGGAGTAAAGGAGGCCATCTTTGTGAAAAGAAACCGCCCATCATTAAACAGGGGTGGAGGCCTCCGGGTTCAACTGTCCCCCTCCTACAATGCTGTGATTGCTGGTATCACTCAGCCCTCTGTGAATAGCAAACAACCATCAGGGTGCTAACGATCCATTGTTAGGCTGATGGTCCTCCTTGATCATGTGAGCAGCTGGTTTCAGGCTGTCATCAGCCAACTGGTTGTGTAACACTGTGAGAGGGTGCTATTTATAAGACTGAGCTGAACCCAGCACCTCAGACTGAGGAAGTCTTTCGGACGAAAGACGAAACGTTTCTACAATTTTTTGCTTTGTTTTGTTTTTTTGTTTTTTTGAATGTCCAGAGGACCAGACTTAGCTTTTTTAGATTAAAATGGGTCTCTTTTCCTGTTCACGAAGCAGTGCTACAAATCCTCTGTTTTTCCCCACCATGCACGGAGCACCATCAGTACACACTGAAATAAGTTTGTCCATCTGTAGATTTTTTTCTTTAGTGAACTCAGTGAAAGTTTTTAATAAATCATCCCCTCTTGTTGTCCCTTTCAGAGGCAAAACAGCAAGACTTTCCTCACGTAGTGTGTCATGGCATGTCTTTTATTCGTTTAATTATCTTGTCTTTATCCGAAAAGTCGTCAAAAAGTTCATTGGCAACATCAATCATGAATGTTTTGGCGTACTCACCATCTGTGAATGGCTTCCCGTTGACCTGCTTGCACTCTGCTTTTTTCCTGCTGTCCCCCACAGGATATTTTGATGCAAAGGCAACATGGCGTGTGTCGAAGTGCCGCTTTATGTTTGAGCGTTTCATCGAGGCAATTTTATCATTGCATATCAGACACACTGCAGAACCTGCTCTCTCCACAAAAGCAAATTGCTCTGTCCATTCCAGCTGAAAAGTACGATAATCCTCGTTTTCATTTAGCCGGCTTCTTCATCACACGGGTTTCCACAACTAGCTAAGCTAGCTGCTAGGAGGGATGTTTACTTCCTGATCATGTCTCCTCTCGTGTCCGTGAAGCATCATCCGATTGGCTCCAGTCAGCGCCAGTCACCCGCGGACAGCTGTGATTGGCTCCAGCCACTCGCGGCCATGTTTTATATTTTTATCGGCTTTTTAAAAAAATTATTATTAAAGATTTGTCTGAGAGCCATATGCAGCCATCAAAAGAGCCATATATGGCTCGCGAGCCATAGGTTCCCGACCCCTGCTGTATAGCGTCAATTCACAAAAGAATTAATCTCAGGGCACTGAACAGAAACTATAGAAAATATATACAAATTAATAATTTAACAGAAACATTTATAGATAAAATAATAATTTAACACTATTTGTCTGAGGAGCAGACTGCTTTGAATTTAACTCTATTGTAGAACTCTCATCTTGAGCAAGATGAAGTTTGGGTAAAACTTTATAATAACTACACACTATTAAGCCTTATTTAAGCATTAACAAACATTTAATTAACAATGAAAACATCATTAATTAAGGATGATTCACACTTAATACACTATTAATTAACACACTTGTTAACGCTTTATACATAAAGAATAATGAGTTCCAAAACCTACGTACTCAATGTTTATTCATGCTTAATAACTCATGAATTAACTATGCTATCTATATTTGTAAATGCACAAATTAATGTGCTTTCACCACATGTATTAAATGCGTACTAATTGTTAAATAATGTTTGAATTCACTATCTATTAATCCTGCAATGCATCATTAATTAAGGCAGTTGCTAGTAGTTACTTAAGTGTATTTGTGAACCATTCTAAAGTGAAGACTATTCATGCTTTATTAAGGCTTTGTTAATGTTTCATAAATCCTAAATAGCCACAAGTTATTTTTCCCTTGTGGAAATCAGACAAAAATGAATTCACTATCTATTAATCCTGCAATGCATCATTAACTAAGGCAGTTGCTAGTAGTTACTTAAGTGTATTTGTGAACCATTCTAAAGTGAAGACTATTCATGCTTTATTAAGGTTTTGTTAATGTTTCATAAATCCTAAATAGCCACAAGTTATTTTTCCCTTGTGGAAATCAGACAAAAATGAATTCACTATCTATTAATCCTGCAATGCATCATTAATTAAAGCAGTTGCTAGTGGATCCAAGATGGCGCCTATTGTCACGGGCTGCTGTCTAACTCGTCTCCTGAACTTTTTACTGCTGTTCATGTTCTGCCTTCTTTTCATCGACGATGCATCCTCGCTCCTGGTCTATGATCGTTCAACTCTTCTAAGTCTCCGGGACTCGCTGATCAACACACCGGCTACTGGCGAATATGGACATTTCAAGCCTCCTCCACCACCACCGTTCCTGGCTTCGATCCCAGCCTACCTACAACGCAACGCGACCACGCTGCCACGCAACAAGCGGCGCAGAAGACGCGGAACGAGGGCAGGCGTCCTGGTGAGATTTAAAAAGTATCTGTCGTCTCACAACACGCCGACGGCTGACTTACCTCCTGAATTCAGCGTCTTTGATGTCCGCCGTTCCTTCGCTCGTCGCCACAGAAGCCTTGTTGCTATCAATCATGTCGCCAGCGACCAGTATCCATCTTGCCCCCCGGTGTGGAAAACAGTGAAGCGAGGCAGCGTTAAACAACACCTCCGCCCGCTTGCTCGAGCTGAGAGTGACGTAACTGGCAGCGTTCCAGTACGTGCAGCATTGTTTAACGCCAGATCAATTACTAATAAAACTTTTATATTAAGTGATTTGATCTCAACTCATCGTCTGGATCTGTTTCTGATTACTGAAACCTGGCAGAAAATAGGAGACAACAGCTCCTTCTCTGAACTCCTCCCAAATGGCTACTCCCACCTGAGCGCTCCGCGTGGGGCTGGAAAGGGAGGGGGCCTGGCTGCTGTGTTCAGTGATGCATTCAAGTACCGTTTGTTGCCTCAGAAAAATTATTCCAGTTTTGAAAGCATGTTTTTTGTGCTGGAATCTGCTAAACCTATTTTGTGTGGCGTTTTTTATAGGCCCCCACAATACAATAAAAACTTTGTCAGTGAGTTTTCAGAACTACTGGCGGACTTGCTACCAAAGTTTGACTCTTGGCTTTTCTGTGGAGACTTCAACGTGCACACCTGCTGCCCAAGTAATCAGCTTGGATGTGAGTTTCAGAACCTCCTGGACTCTTTTAACCTGTCACAGTCGATCTCGGGGGCCACACACACCCTGGGTCATACACTGGATTTAATTATCTCCCACGGCCTTCAAATACCTGCTGTGGAGATCCTGGACACCTGTATCTCAGACCATTTTCCCATATTATTTGAATTTTTCACCACTCCTGCACCAAAGGCTATTCTCCCAGCACGTTTCTGCCGCTCCATCAACCCATTAACTCCAAATGAGTTTACTGATGCCTTTAAGAGCACTGAATTTTGCTCTGCTGTCAGCCTGGACCCATCTCTACATCCTGAGGACTTCATCAGCTCCTTCCATCACACCTGCACAACGATCTTGGACTCCATCGCTCCTCTCAAACAGGCATCTTCAAAAAACAGACCATCACCATGGCTCAACGAAACGACGCGAGCTCTTCGACAACGTTGCAGACAAGCAGAGCGAAAATGGAAGCGTGACCGGCTTCATGTATCTCAGGGAATACTGAGAGACTGTCTCTGTGAGTATGATAACGCTGTGAAACAGGCCAAGTCACAGTACCTCTCCAACTTAATCTCCACCAGCTCCAACCGGCCGAGGACGCTTTTCAGCACACTCCAGTCTGTCATCAATCCATCTGTCGATGTTCTGAAAACTGCCACACAGTCTACCTGTGATGACTTTCAGAGCTATTTTGTCAACAAAATAGACTCTATCAGACAGAACATTGTCAGTTCATCCAACACCATCCTGTCATGTACCTCTACAATAACCACT